>VUQI01001132.1:0-11929 GCA_015106735.1 Paratilapia polleni | reverse complement strand
GAAATTGTATCAAAAAAAAAAAAAAAAAAAACAATAAATAAAAAATAATAATTTTGGACTCTATCCAGCATCGATTCCTGCTAACAACCACACCCACTTTACATACTGCATGCTGGAGACTGGAGAAATTACCACATCTGGAGGACTACATCGTCTACCACTACAGAATGGTTGCACCGAAAACCACAATCCAAGGAGACCCCCAGAAGCCAAACAAATGGAAAAACACCATCGATCTGCAGACAACAGCAAATAAGGTCAGTGTGCTCACTTCCGTAAACGAAAAACTGCATTTACTGAATTTACTGATAACACCACAAAAAAGGAGATAGGAAATAAAGGAGCTCCGTTTAAGCCTCGAATTTGCCCACAAATGCATCGAAAAGCTTGAGCAGTCTAACAAACCATCGTTAAAATATTCAGCGAAAAAGGTTAACTTGGGCATGACAGGAAATAAAAAAAGCATAACCTGATTTTCTCCCCGAGGCACTGATTCACGAAAACGCAGCTTAAACTTCCACCAGACACCAAATCAAATCCACATCACTTTTTACCGAGTTCACCGTCATAGATCCTGTTCAAACAAAACACCCCGGCCCATCATCTCCAAAGAAAAGCAAAGAAATTGCACAGAAAGGCGTACAAATACGGACTTGATGATCAATTCCCACGTGAAATAAATGAATCCTTTGTCCTATAAAATGATAAATGTGATGAATTTAATGTTGGTGATGTTTCTAACAGTGAGGGTGTGGTCATTAGGCCGGATGAAGTGTGCTATGCTTTTGAGACCAAAGAGCTGAATCGTGCATTATGCTTTTCTGGCGTGTTGATGCACTGCATCCTGCCTGTAAATATAACTGTTCTATTGGTGCCTGTAGTCACAGACAAAACTGGTCAAATATCCAGCATAGAAAGCTACAGGCCAGTTGCTCTGGTTAGCATCAAAGGTATTAGAACAAATTCTTTTGGATAGGCCTCAAGAATATATATTAACCACCGATAATCAGTTTGGTTTCAGGCATAAACACAGCATAGATTTGTACATATATGCTCTGAAGGAAGTTGTTTCCCAGTATAACAGACAAAACATGACTATATTTATGTGCTTCCTCAATGCATCAAAACCTTTTGACTGTATTAATCACAGTAAATAAATTCCAGGAACGTGGGGTCCCCTCATGGTATTCACATCAAACTTTACAAGTCCGATGGGGCAGGAGTACATCTGCACCCTTTTTAGTAACAGAGTGGTCTGCCAGGGTGGGATATTGTCACCTCTTCTTTTCAGTCTGTATATGGATGATCTTTCCAAAGCATCAAACAAGCAGAATACTGGATGTATGGTGTGGGAGACCCTTATTAATCATCTAATTTACACTGATAATTTAGTTGTTCTTCCTCCCTATAGTGCCGGCTTGCAATAGCAGCTGCTCAGGGTCTGCTCAAATTATGGTTTGCAATTTGATTTGAATTTAATTCCAAAGAGTGTAACAATGATTGCTTCAGCAATGGAGGGTAGCAAGCAAATCTTTCTCGTGTTTGGGAGATCAAGTGTTGAATGTGGTGACTAAAGTCAGATATTTGGGTCATGTCATCAAGAATGATGTCTGTGGTGATGATGATGGTGTGCAGTGCCAGGGTTGTAAACTTTATGCACAAGCGAATATGCTAGCCCTTAAATTTTATTTGTGTACAGGTGACATGAAAATAGCTCTTCTTAGAGCCTGCTGTACTCCACTATTTACAGCCCATTTGTGGTGCACTTACAGTAAAGCAAAAGTAAAAAAAGATCCAGGTGTCCTATAAGGATGCATTCAGGATCTTGCTCAAGCTTCCAAGATAGACGGGTGCAAGCCAAGTCTTTGTGAGCAGTAATGTTCCCACCTTTCATGCTGTGCTGAGAAATCTTATATATGAATTTCTGTTGATTAATTATGAAAATGTCCTTAACTGTACCTCCTTTAAGTGATACAAGATATTCCTCCTGCTTCAAACACTGGAACAATTTTTTGTGTTTTAATCCCTGATTGTAAGAAAACCTGCTGAAGTTCAAACTGAGCATCAGAATGGGGAAGAAAGGTGATTTAAGTGACTTTGAACGTGGCTGTTGGTGCCAGACGGGCTGGTCTGAATATTTCAGAAACTGCTTTTCGCACACAACCATCTCTAGGGTTTACAGAGAATGGATGTTTTTGCTTTACGGACCAGTGATCAGCAGTTCTCAGGGTGAAAATGCCTTGTTGTTGCCAGAGGTCAGAGGAGACTGGCCAGACTGCTTTGAGCTGATAGGAAGGCAACAGTAACTCAAAAAAACCACTTGCTACAACCAAGGAATGCAGAAGAGCATCTCTGAACACACAACACATCAAACCTTAAAGCAGAAGACCACACCAGGTGTGAGCTAAGAACAGGAAACTGAGGCTACAGTTCATACAGGCTCACCAAAACTGGACAACAGAAGATCGGAAAAACGGTGCCTGGTCTGATGAGTCTTGATTTCTGCTGCAACATTCAGATGGTAGTGTCAGAATTTGGTGTAAACAACTTGAAAGCATGGCTCCATCCTACCTTGTATCAACAGTTCAGGTTGCTGCTGGTGGTGTAATGGTGTGGGGGATATTTTCTTGGCAAACTTTTGGGTCCTTTAGTACCAACTGAGCATCGTTTAAAGGCAACATCCTACCTGAGTATTGATGCCGACCATGCCAATCCCTTTGACCACAGCATACCCATCTCTTGATGGCTGCATTCAGCAGGGTAACGCACCATGTCACAAAGCTCAGATCATCTCAAACTGGTTTCTTGAACATGACAATGAGTTCACTGTACTCAAATGAACTACACAGTCACCAGATCTCAGGTCAGTAGATAACCTTTGGGATGTGGTGGAACGGGAGAGTCACATCATGAATCTGCAGCCAACAAAACTCCAGCAACTTTGTGATCATATGATGTCAATATGGACCAAAATCTCTGAGGAATGTTTCCAGCTCCTTGTTGAATTTATGTCATGAAGAGTTAAGGGAGTTCAGAAGGCAAAAGGGGGTCCACCCATGTACTGTGTTTACATCATAACAAACATCATCTCTCTGCTCAGTGCTCAGTTCAGATAAAATAATTATCATGGGTGACTTTAATGTTCATGTAGATGTGGAAAACAGACTCAGCACTGCATTTAATTCATCATTATTCTCAAGTGTCTTCTCTTAAAATGTAAGTGAGCTGACTCACCATCTTAATCACAATCAGTCTTGTCCTAGCATATGGAATAGAAAGTGGATCTTTAAACACATTTCCTGAAACTCTCTTTTGTCTGATCACTTCTTAATAACTTTTAAATTTACAATAATGAATTACAGACCACTGGGGAGGAAATTTCATTATAGTAGATGTTTATCTGAAAGCAAAGTAACTTAAGTGAGATTAACTGAAGGCTTTCAGGGAGCTTTTGGAACAACCTGATAATGAATTACAATTGTCCAGCCTCAAAGTAACACATGCAGGGACTGGTTTTTCAGCATCAATCTGAGACGGGATGTTTCTAAATTTAGTGATATTATGCAGATGAAAAAAAGCAGTCCTACATATTTGTTTAATGTGCTCGTTGAAGGATCTATCCCTGTCAAAAATGACTCAAAAATTCCTCAGTGTTACTGAAGGCCAAGGTAATACCATCCAGAGTGAGTGTGTGGTTAGACACTGTGTTTCTCCCATATTAGCTTCTCTTTATTGGCTCCCTGTAAAATCTAGAATTGAATTCAAAATCCTTCTCCTCACATACAAAGTCTTCAATAATCATGGCCCATCGTATCTTAAAGACCTCATAGTACCATATTATCCCAATAGAGAACTTGGCTCTCAGACTGCAGGCTTACTCGTGGTTCCTAGGGTTTCTAAAAGAATGAGAGGCAGAGCCTTCAACTATCAGGCTCCTCTCCTGTGGAACCAGCTCAGTGTGGATTTGAGAGATAGACACCCTCTCTACTTTTAAGATTAGACTTAAAATTTTCCTTTTTGATAAAGCTCTAGGCTCAGGCTGCTGGGGGACTTCCCATGATGCACTGAGCACTTCTTCTCCACTCCCATCTTTTCACTCCCCAGGTGTTTATACACCACTACTGCTTGTCATTAAACTGTCTTCTCTCTCCCATAGTTTGTTTTGTCCCGTCTCCTTGTGCCCTATCTTTTTCTCTTCTCTTTCACCTCACCGCCCCCAACCGGTCACAGCAGATAGCCATCCCTCCTTGTTCTGCTGGAGGTCTCCTCCTGTTAAAAGGGACTTTTTCCTTCCCTCTGTCGCCAAGTGCTTAGTCATAGATCATCTGATTATTGGGGTTTTCTCTCAAATATTGTAGGGTCTTTACCTTACAGTATAAAGCGCCTTGAGGTAACTGTTGTTGTTAATTGATGCTATATAAATAAAATTGAATTGAACTGAAATGAATGGTTAGTAGAAACATTAGCTGTTTAAAATAGGAATTGAAAAAGCAGTCAGCCTCTAAGGTCAACCCATCCGTCCTCCCCAACCTCCTCTTTGCCACCTGAGTTACATCTTTGCTTCATAATTATGACCAATAGAGGGCGCTGTCACTGGAATGTAAACAGATGTTGGGCTTTTGGGGGGGGGGGTTTGTTGTTGTCTTCTGGGATGGTCTTAAAATACAGAGCAGCTTTAATGAAGTCAATTTCCCAAAAATAAAGTTTCAAAATGTGTTTTTGTTGTTTTTTGGGGTTTTTTTTTCTTATTTTTTAGCATTAATGATATTGCCTCTGATGTTCTGTTGGCCTTGAGTAAAAGTGTTCCTGAACAGCAAGTCACTAGCATGCGTATCTTTCAGGCTCCTCAAATGAAAATAGTTAATTGGTGTGTGTCTTTCTGTGTGCAGCTGGTGGCCCAGGGTCGGTTCAGTGTGCTGAAAGCTCCTCTGGGCTTCATTAAGGTCCTAGAATGGGTGAGTTCATCATCATAAACTATTTTCTTCTGTGTAACAGGTAACTAGATTTTGGGTTGATAATTGAAGTACATATGGACATGTAAAACACTTCTATGAATTTTAATATATTTGTAGTTTGTAAGCTATTAACAGTTCTGAAAGCTGCGGTTCTGATAAAGATCTTAGTTCAGGTCTGAAGGTCTGTAGTTTACTTGTTTCACAAACTGTAGATGCCAGCATCCACACAGCAGGTGGTGCTGTAGGGAGAGGGTGGTGGTTTTAATCATTTTCTTACATTTGTGTTTGTGCTGTTTAATAAAATGAATGAATTAATAATTTCACTTAATAACTTGAAACTGTGTGCCAATCTTGCCCTTTCTTTGCAAATATTGTGGTTCTTCGTGTGCACCAAATGTGCACAGATTTGATTTTTTTTTGTGCTGGGTGTATGATGTGTTCTGAGTGCCTCGCTGGTTTTATTCATCAGATGGAGGAATCCAAACCACAGTAGAGCTGTCTTTACAAATTCATTATATTATACAAGTATAAATACAGTTTTTCACAGGAACCATCTTGTATTCAGGAGTTAAAAAACATTATAACTGCAGATTCACAGCATTGAGTCATTTAAAGAACTTCTTATCAGAATTCTTAACTTCCATTAGGAGAGAGTCCAGCATATCTGGAGGGATCCTAACGTCACACAAAGCTACAACATCACTGAGTTCTTCCTGCTGAATCTGTGTTCATCAGCCTGCTGAAGTCGGTTTGCACAGCAGGTGGAGTGGCTTCAGTTCTCAGTGTGGCTGAGACGGTTGTTGGTTCAGTTCCTGTCTGATATGCAAAGCTTTACACTGCAACTGAGTCTCTAAACACATGAGTCATCATCCTGCAGGTGCCAACACCTCCTCTGCTTCAACAGAACTGCATATAAAAAAATGAATTTTAGCCACAGGAAGAGCAGTCTCATGGAAAGCGACTTTTACTGAGGAGGCAGGTCAAAGGTCAACAGTGAATTTTAATTTGTTCCATCATTAATGTAGTGTTGCCAAATGTTTTCTTTTCCACTGTAAGAGCTGAACGCCTTCATCTTTTAATCTTTGGAAAAACTGTTAATTTTTCCATTTATGAATCCAACAAAAAACAAATGCCATGTTCTAACTTTTTTCTGTCCTCAGCCCAAAAATAAGAAATAAAATACTTTTTGAGTGTCTCACTTGGATGATTTGCCATGAAATCAGACATGTACCGTACCATGTCCAAGCCCACCACTTCGGATATTTTCAGGCACAGTACAGATTGACTATTGCGACCAGACCAGAACCCAACAAACTAAATGTGGGCAAAGGTTTGAAATTTTAATATATATAATTTAAAAAGAAATGCACAAACTATCCAGGTTAAAAGATTGAAGAACAATTGTGGTACATTTTCTTCTAATCCATCTTCACAACTTCTTAGAAGCTTAAATGGAAGCTAAAGTTTGTGTAGCACCTCTAGTCAGGACCAGAGCAACTTCACTCTCAATAGAGACCCTAGACATCTAGTTAGGTTCAATACGAGGTTTTAACTTTCATGACTCACGAGAAGGGTTATCTCTGAAGTGACTAACTGGCACTTGTATTCCATCAGTGGAATTCAGGAATAACACATACAAACATTCACACTAGGATTAGCACATAGTGCTATTTTTAGTGCAAAAGTGAAAATAAATGGAGCTCCCTTGAATGAATAATATATGAAAATACATTGGAGTCTTTTCCTGTCTGACGTGTCCTTTAGCATACAATTGCATACTGTAATGTCCTCATTTAGCTCTGCCATGCATTTGTTCACAATTACAGGGGATGATCGCACAAGGAAAAAAACAAACCAGAGTGTATAAAAGGTGGACTTAGCTACTGTGATGTCATCCATTGGTTTTAGAAGCATCGAGATTGGTGTTTCCACTGTCGCCATGTTGGTTTCAAAAACCTGGATGTGATGACGAGGGACGGGTCTGACTATGAAACCGCGTGCTCATTGGCTAATGACTTGTCAATCACAAGTCGTCTGAGACACAAGTTGTCTATGGACAGAATATACGTAACACTTCCTGTGCACAAGACGTAAGGTTGTCTCATGCATAAAACAGCATCACAGCACCATCCGTGTGAGAATCATGTGTAACATCTCTAAATGACAAAGTGGTTTAGTAGCCCTGTAGGTTACATTTTTTTAACATTATATGATAGTCTTTGTACACTTTTTTTCCCACAAAAATAGTTAATTGTTAAAAAAATGCTATTTCAGCTGCTTTTCTGTGATTGAGATTTTGTGTGAAATTTGACTTTTTTAAAACTAGAGCCAACTAAAATGTGGAACATTTTAGTTGGCTCTAGTTTAGTTTTAGTTTGCAGATAAAAATGCTGTGCAGTCTCACATACAGAGGGACACAAGTGCAAGTAAAGCTTGTGATGTGTTGTTGCTCCTCCTCCAGTTCTTCGCCATCTTTGCCTTCTCCACTTGCGGCAGTTATTCTGGGATGTTCAGGATTTCAGTGGAGTGTGCAGAGCAGACGTACAGCGACCTGAATATAGAGGTGGAGTTTGAGTATCCATTCAGGTCAGAACACACACTAACACCATGAACTCTGAAAATAACGTTTACACATTTAAACTTCTTTCACCAGGTTAACAGATGCAGCAGTATCCTGGGTTCATGTTGCTCATGGTGAACATATTATTCTGGTTTTAGGAAAGTTTGAGTTCATGATAAAACATAGGAAATATGGTGTGATGGGCTGATTGTGATGGTCAGTTTTTCACTGAGACTGCAAAACTGATAATTTACAGGTAATTAGAAAAATACCCATGAGTCAGCAGTCCTGGGTCGTCTTTGGTCTTTTCAGTAGTTCTTCAAAGCTTTGAGGTGTGTTTTGGGCTCATTTGGGCACTTGTTACCTGATGGTGACTGTCAGAGCCCTGAAATTATTCACTGTGTTAGTTATGCTAGTCACTGAAGTCTGAACCAGCTGCTGAGATTTTTGCTCTTCACCATCACTAACTCGAAAGCTTAAACTCCTCCTCTGTCAGACTCCACCAGGAGTATTTTGATGCCCCCAATTGTAAAGATGGGTCCAGGGATCGGATTTTCCTGGTCGGCAACTATTCTTCCTCGGCTGAATTCTTTGTCACCATCGGCGTCTTTGCTTTCCTTTACTCCACGGCGGCTCTCAGCATCTATGTCTTCTTCTTCGACAAGTACAAGGAGAACAACAAGGGCCCACTGATTGTAAGTACAGCCACCTGACTTCCCACTGGACCTCTGGGAAATTTCCCTCACTCCGTCTTTGTACCATTTCAGGACCTGGGAGTGACCGGAGTTTTTGCCTTCATGTGGCTTGTGAGTTCGGCAGCCTGGGCCAAAGGTTTGTCCGACGTGAAGACTGCGACCGATCCGGATGAAGTCATTGATCTGATCCCTGCCTGTGAAATTAAAGGGAACCGCTGCCGTGAAGTGCACGACCCAGTCATGTCTGGACTCAACACCTCCGTGGTAAGACTTTGATTGGACCTGAGGTAAGGGAACCATTTAGAAGTTTATGGATACTAGTGTCAGTACTGACCCCTAAAGCACAGTATATATTATTGAGATGTCTGTAGATTCTCAGTCATCCAGATCATGGTAGTCTTAAGTACTTGAGTTGAGGGCTCTTGGATTTCTTAAGTTCTTGAAGATATTTCACATGAGCCAAGGCATGATCCATATAACTCGCATGATGATAGGATGGTCAGCTCTTAGGATCACTTCCAAGGTGACAACCCCACTAGAGGTTAAGCACCTGGGACTCCCTATCAGCAGTTAGAACTGAAGAAGCCATTTGGATGAGAGGAAATGTCTTCAAGAACTTCAGAAGTCCAGTTGCCTTCAACTCCAAGCACTTAAAATGACTGAGAAATAAAAACTTTTTACAATATACCAAAGATATAATTCATCTACAAAATAATTAATATCATAATTAACAGAAAATGCATGGCCTCAATAATGATGATAAATCACGTAATTGATGATAAAGGACTCTGGGATCTGATCTGGGATCAACCTTTCCCTGCAGAGTCTGCCTATCAGCAGCCCGATATGTGACAGGATGTTTATTAAAGTGGCCAGAAACAGGTTTAAGCTAAGTTTTTATATATTTCAGGTCAACGATCTATTCAGGGATTCCACGCAGTGAGTCAAGTGTTTAATTATGTATAAAAGTAACATCAATTTATTGATACTTGTAAGTAACGACAGGTACTTGCAGACTGCACTTTGTGTTCTGGGGTTGACTGATGATGAAAAGAGAGGCCCTCAGGACAACAGATGTGTTCTGCTATGGTGCCTTCATGTTTTAACCAACAAATGTATCTGATGAGCTTTTGAGCCATCACATCTGTCTGTAACTGAGCTGCTCACTGTTACTGTAACTTAAAAATGTTGTGTTAAAAGGTAAAAAAAAGCCTTATGCTTAGGTCTTACGAACTGGATCAGCAAGGTGCATCCATGATTCACTTATATTAACTGGGATTCTAACTTAAGCTACTGAAAACAACGTATACTCATTAGAGAAACTAACGGCCAACTACTTGTGGTGTGTTCAGATCAAACTCGATGAGATCGTGAGGTATGATTGCATACAAAGTTTTTGCCGTGACTCAAACTGACGCGGCTTCAGCAAAAAAATTCACTTAACACTGTGTTGCAAAAGCCTATCAGCTGAGATTCTCCCGACTCCAACTATCAGAAATGTAGGACAAGCTTATTGTTGGTGTTTATGATCAGCTGGAGCTGTATGATTCAACTTTACTTTAATATGGAGACAGGAAAAAAAATGAGGGCTTGGTGAAAGGTAAGCAAAATCACAGGAATAAGTTTTGAAAATTTTACTTATTTTCAGCTGTTATTTGTATTTTGGATGGTAGTAGCTGGTAGGAGTCCCAGTTCAAAACCGTGAAGAGACCCAAATCCCTGAGGGGGTTGTGTCATGTGTAAAAATTGTTGCCAAATCTAATAGGGGTGGCTGTGGTGACCCCTTGCGAAGGGAACAGTCAAAAGAAGCTTATTTGTGCATCTGAAAACACACAAAAAATCCAGTGATAACCCTTCATTGTGTCCTCTCACAGGCATTTGGTTTCATTAACCTGATCCTGTGGGTGGGAAACCTCTGGTTCGTCTTTAAGGAGACGGGCATCATTGCTCCCTTCATGCGGGCTCCACCTCCTCAAGCGAAACCTGCTGCACCGGACGCCTACGCCCAGCAGGGAGCCTACGAACAAGACCCGTACGCTAGCAACCAGGGAGGCTACCAACCTGACTACAGCCAGCAAGGATACAACCAGGTGAGCAGATGCACCGATGATGCTCAGAAAAAAAAGCTGTAGCAGGTAACCTCAAACCTGGAACCTGAAGGGAAGAGCTCAGCTGAAGGACCGTGACTAGATGATGTGATTTTGAATCAATAATAAAGCTATATAAATGGAAACTGGGGCGCAGATGATTAGTCAATTAATTAATTAATTATGTGATAATTAATATATTTGATAACTGTTTTTAAAACGTGATGGTTCCAGCATCTGAAATGGTAATGATTTGCTGCTTTAGTCACATGACTGTCGACTGAATCTTACTGAATCTGACAGACAAATAAATTATTGTTAATCAATAAAATAATCGGTAGATAAACTGAAGTAATAAATTAATGATTAGTTGCAGGCTCAATAAATCCTATTTTTTGTCTCCTTCAGGAGGCGCAGTATGGTCAGGGCTACGGTCAGCAGGGGGCGCCCACCTCCTTCTCCAATCAGATGTGAGCAGACAGGAAGCAGGTGAGTTCGTGGAGGGTTACTGAAGTACCCCTGACTGGATTTAAGTTCAAATGATCAGTGTGACCTAAATATTTTACCATAAAACTTTTTTTGTATTAAAGGTAAAACAGTTACTTTGTAAAATAGTGATGTTGCTCTGGTTAATAATTTTTTCGTGGGGGGGTCCACTCAACAATAAAAGACCTTCATTTCTATGATGCAGAACTTAATTAATGAACAACTTGTCTCTCAAATTGACAAACTATAGATGCCAGTATCCACACACCAGAGGGCACTGCAGCACTGAAGGAATTAACTAAACCTATAGACTGTAAATAAAAGGTGGACATGACAACTGTGATGTCACCCACACATTTTGTAGCCTTGATTTTAGCATTTTGATCCCTACCATGTCTGTTTTTTGGAGCCAGAAGGTTCCATATTTGGACAAGAGGGTGGAGTGCAAAGTTATCAGCTAGATGCAAAGCACAGACACATATCTGGTAATTACTAAAAGACTAATAAAACACTAGAATTTCACTTGCCAAAACTAAAGCACAAATTTCTTTGATGGTCTGTACCTCACATCAAGCAATCATATTTCTGTTTCATTAAAGAAATACTCCAAAAGGCACCAACAGCACAAAAACTGTCAAGAAGTCCAGTTCAGTAACACATTTCTTGAGTGATTATGAATGTGTTAGTCATAGTTATAATTATGGAAACAGCCACGGAGGCCAAAAACATTTTTGTAGCAGACTCTAAACATGCTTTTTATTGTAAAGTTGAGCATTTTAACATGGGAATCAATGGGCGTTGACTCACTTTTGTAGTCGGCCTCAAGTGGCCATTAGAGGAACTGCAGTTGTGCCACTTAACTAAACCTGAGGCCATCAAACTTAAACTTAATTCTCCTTGTTTTTAACGATTAATGTAGCTTTAGCAAAGAAAAAAGACTCGTCAATGAATATATATTTCTTTTTTAGATAATGATTTGATGAGCAGCTTTTTATCTGAATTTCTCCTGTTTTCCTTCACAGGAAGCGTCGGAGTGAGCCAACAGTGGGTCGCCTGCAACCTACCCACAATGCAACACTCCTGGCTGCAAAGTTAATGGGTGGGGTGGGGGAGGGATGAGGGAAAGGGGGGTTAGATGTTCACTAT
>VUQI01001128.1:15643-25736 GCA_015106735.1 Paratilapia polleni | reverse complement strand
ATTATTTGAGGTCTGAAAACACTGGACTTTTTTGGTATTTTGACCATTTTTCATTTTCTGCAAATAAATGCTCTAAATGAAAATATTTGTACTTGGAATTTAGGAGTTATGTTGTCAGTAGTTTATAGAATTAAACAAAAATGTAAATTCTCAAACATATACCTATAAATAGCAAAATCAGAGAAACCGATAATTTTGGAGTGGTCTCTTAATTTTTTCCGGAGCTGTATCTATTGGGCTCTTGTAAATGAAACTGAAAAAACGTAATCATCTTTGGTAACATATCAGTAACGTAGCCAACGGCACATCAAAATGGCTACAATTTACTGCTACAGTTATAGACCTCAACAGTGACTACCCACTTTTTTAAGCACTCTGGTTCGGGAAGTGAATTTCCCCATTTATTTTTTCCATTGAAGTTTTAGAAAGTCCTTAAATAAGGAATTTTTAGCCTTGAACCAAGCCAGCCAGCTATGAGGTGAATCATGACCATAAAAAGACTGGATTCTGATCAAAAAATAAAGAAAAAATGAAAAAAGACAAAGATAAAAGGCTGTTTTAATTTCATAGACGGTATACAAGATGCACGTAGTTATCGTGACGTCACCCGTTGGTTTCTGAAGTCTTGTTTCGAAGCCTCGAGATGAGTGTTTCCGCTGTCGCCATCTTGGTTGCAAGCAACTGGCTGTGACGAGGAGGGGCGGGTCTGACTTTGAAACCGCTTCCTCATTGGCTAACGATTTGTGATTGGCAAGTCCGCAGCCAATGAGCGAGCGGAAAATACTACGGCTAATCCTCCTTTTTGAAACATGGTATGACCAAGATTTACAAAATAGAGAAAGTTTTTTTTCAGTATGACCCACAAATGAGTGACTAAGACAATAAACAACAATAAGCAACGTGTTTACAGAGGTTAAGAAAGAAAGCCTTTTTCCCACAGACTTCTATAGGACTGGAAGTCTTTTTGCAACCACAGCTAACGCCATCTGGTGGCCTTCAGATAAAATGCAGGTTTTAGGCACTTCCGCACTAGCTTCATTTTTCTCACCAGGAAGCTATGTCCATGTTTTATACTGTCTATGTTTAATTACTTTTAACAGGGAAGGAGCTACTCATCCCATAATGCATTGCAAATCCCAGATTCCACAGTGAACAACTTCAGACCTTCTCCAATTTAATCCTTTTCATTATTGCAGTGTTGTATAATAATAGTTTTGAATATATTTTGTAGTTTGTGTTGTGTGTGTGTGTGTGTGTGTGTGTGTATAGTAAAGTATAGCTTAGTTATCAATGCTTTGCTCCTGACTGCAGTCACCGCTCTCGTGGTGTCTGAAGTTTCGTGCTCATCAAGAGACCTGGCGTTTGCTGATTTAAACATTTCCATGGTAACAGCGACCTCCATCAATGAGAGACGTCGCTCTTTCAATTTAGGATTGCGGGTAGAATAGTTTGGTTCCGGGACATCGCAAATAATGTCACACAGACTTGTGGTTTCTACAGGAGCGCTGTGATAATGTCCGGGCGTGGCACTGCATTAGTAGTTCGTAGGTGCTACATAGAGCTTTGCAGACCCACGTCCACATTTTGTCACCCTGTACCCATGGGGGCACTGTGGACTACTGTTGTTTGTGCTGTTGTTGGTCCTTTAGTTTTGCCCCTTGAGATCGACACAGGCAATTGTGGCCACTGTGGATAAGTAGTTGTTCACACTGTACTTCTTCCTTGTCCGCTTGGAGGTAGCATTGGTAGTTGGTGCGACAAGGCATGCGGATGTCTACATGGAGACTCATCCACCCCCACTGATGACAAAATTTGTGTCAGACCCTCATATACTTGTGGACATGGAAACTATAGTACTGGCGCTGGTAGAATCCTTGTCTCTGTGTAAGCCAGAGAGCTATGCAAACAGACACCAGGACACCAGCAGGACTGTAAATCCTGGTACAGACTGCAACAAATGTGATTCAGTGTATGTCATTTTTTCTACTTTTATTTCACCATGAATCGTCTTGTGACCCCAGAGATTTATGGACCATGAACCTTCGGTTAACTGAGGGTGAAACGGCATCTTCAGCAGCTTCGCTCGGTATTCTCATCGTCTGTCCCGCTGACTCTTGAAATCTGTTTTGTATATGTTTTTCTGGATGAAGTAGGAAGTTGGGGGTGTCAGGACGGAGGAGCCTGTTTTTCCAACATGGAGCAAAACAATGGAGTCGGAGATATTGAGCAGGGACCACCTGTGAAGGTCATTTCAAAGTGGAAAGCCCCGGCTAACATAATAAACAGAATAATTGTTTATCACTTTGCTCTTAAAATAGGGAGACTTCATGTCAGGCGCTCACTTCCTGTTATCTCATACTTGCTTTGACTGAACCTCATCTGTCTTCATGCTCTGTATTAAACACGTAAGCTGGAGTTTACTGAGGTTTAATTGAATCTGAAATATTCAGTCATAATTTAATCAGTAGCTTTTTGTTTCAACCTATATCTTTTCAGCCACTATCCTACTGCTTTTAAATAAAAATATCTCAGTTCATGTCTTCTTGAAGGATGAATTGTGAAGGTTTTTCTATATCCTCCCTTGTCAGCTCTAGTATTTAGGCAGATTTTCTTTCTATTGTGTCTGCAGGATGCAGCCGTGGTAAAATCTGACAAGGACAGGTTTTTGTTTAGTTTCCATAAGAAAAGCAAGACTTTTCAACATTCATCTCTTTGTCTGCAAGTGAAAGCACCTACACATCTCACTTTACTCCCCCGAAACCAGCCTGACAATAGCAACACGCTTCTTCATTTCTCAGCCTCCCACCTTTTCTTTTTGTCCTCAGCATCTCCTCATTTGTCTCCATCCCTCATCTCCTCACCTCCTACACACGCCGTGTTTTGCCAAGGGCCTGAGAGCGGGGATGATATCACTTGATACTTTTATTATCCAAAACTCAAGTGAGAGAGTCCGGTGCCAGCGTTCCTCAGCAGTGCTTACTTTTGATTTTGAGGGGAGTATCAGGTTAAGTGCCCACAACAGCTACGGCTCTGTCCCCCAGGGGCGTTTGGATAAAGCAGGCTAGGGAGGTCTCAGTTTGCAGGGGAGTTTGTGTTACTTTGTGCTGTAGTGGGAAACTCAGCTGGGAGCAGCAGGTCAGCGCCACAGGGAAGTTAGGATTAAACTGCACTCATCCAAATCACAGTGAGAACAATGCTTTTGGCCTTCTCAAGAAGGAGGGACAAATACCATCCACCCAGCTTAGTGCAGTGACTGATTTCCTGAGTCTGGCTGAGAAAATAGGATTCGAAGTAGAAGGACTTTCCCCCCCCACAACCCCCTGCGATTTTGGACCCCCGGGCAGTTTGCAGAGCTAAGGTGGGGCTGGAAATGGTTAAGCATAATGGAGACAGTGTTAGGCCTGAGGGGCCCGAACTCTGCAGCTCTCTAACAGTGGGAAACAGAAGTGCTGGGGGGGGGGGGACTCCTCAGGGCTCTCAAGTCCATCAGCAGTCAGAGGAAATAGGTGTGAAGAATGTGGCCCCTAATTTCTTAAAGTGGTATTTCACCTTGTGGAATATTTTCATTTTTCACCACTCTTACACTGAATAGCTGGAGTCTGACCAGAACTCTTAAGTCAGGATCAGGATTTATTCATTTCAAGTAATACAACTAAATAGAAGGTGTGTGTGTTTTTCTTCATTTCTTCCAATTTTCCAAAATGTAACAAAGAATTAAATCAAGTTTCCTTTAATTTCAGTATCAACTTGCAGAATCTAGATGGTCACAGTTACAGCCTTGCAATGCAGTTTCAAGCAGTTACAATACAATAAACTCTAAAGTTTGTTTGGTTAACGTCACACTGAAATCTGAGATTGAGTTGGTTACCCTACAGCTGTCAGTAACGGATAACTTAAAATTGTAGATATTTCCTGCAGGTTTGCTATTCTAACAACACACCTCATGGTGCTATATTGTATCTGACTGACATCCAGCTGATTCTCAGACTTCTTAACTGGCACCACTAAGAAAGAATTGGAAATTATATTAGCTTTACACTCCTGTCTTTGTGTTGCCAATTTTGAAATAATAAATAGTTTCCTTTTTTTCACTCCTAAAAAAAATACTTAAAATCATAAGCAATAAAATACACACTCAATTCAACACACCTTTGCTGTCCCATTTGTTTTGTTGTTGTTTGTATTACACATAGTGTTAGCATTAGCTTCTGTAACTACCATGGCTCCAGTGGCTCCAAGATCGTCAAATGTGCCATATCACAGTTTATCCTCATAGATATTGATATTCATGTTAAAATGCCCAACTTTAGAGTGTTAATAAGCACATTTACAGCCTGGTACAAAAAAAAAAAAAAAACGGATTTGGCCTCTATGGATAGTTTCCCCGTGCATAAGACCCCTAGAGGTGGGGATCGGATCAGCTGGTTGTTGTGTTTGTGGCGTTCCAAACATGTGTGTTGCCAACAGGTAAGTTGCAGTGCCCTCTGGTGGACAAACTATGCAATGTCAAACTCATAACATGGTTGAACGGTGTTTTTCCTGTGTCTTCTTTACTTTTTAAATTTTCACTTATTGGCCATTATAAATGCCGGTACCGATAGATCAGCAAATAGCTAATATCGGCTGATAATATTGGCCTGACAATAAATCGGTCAGGTTCTACAGGAGATATACTGTATGTGTCTATGTGTTGCACTTGTACAGTTTATGGATGCATCTTGCTGACCAAGCTGGGTTGAGGCTTCAAAATGCAGAGTCCAGAGTCAATGAGTGATGTTGCGGTGGCTTTATTCATCTTTTAAACAGTCCCTGGATGTGGCCAACCACATTTTTTTTTTTTTTTTTTTTAACAAATGTGTACAATTTATAAATAAAACACACTATTTAGGTTAAGTAGTTTGGAGTGTTGTTTAAAGGGTCAGGCAGCAGTCTTTCTCTGTTCTGGTTTGCACGCAACAAACAGCAGTCATTGTTGCTTTGTTGTTATAGCACTGTGATGGTTATCTCCATTTTGTTGTTGCTCCTCAGACTCTTTTATTGTCAGCTCAGACAGCACAAGCTGATATTTAACTGCTAAGATATACCAGTCTGGAGTCAGAACAGGGCCAAGAAAAAAGAAAACAAAATCTTTCGTGGCAAGCTGCAGAGAATAATCTCATCACAAGATGGCTTTCAAGTGAAACCCTCCTCTTCTGTGGCGGTCCAGTTGGCCACCCACTTTGACGCCAGGCTGTGATATGTCAGATGGTCGTTGTTTTCCGTCACCCTCTTAACCCTCATGGCGTGGGCTCGCCATACGCTGGGTGATATGGACAATATGAGAATATGAGAGATTGTTGACCTCCGCCTTCCTCCACAGAGGCACAGCTGAAGAATTACTTTGTCGCTTCTACCAGTAGTGCCTCCTGCTCCATCTCAGCATTGACACACAATCAGTCAGATTGCATAAACAGATGTTTCTGGGGCGAAACGGTGACCACAGAGATCAAACAGAGGTGATACTTGTTTAGATTCACATGTGTACATGTGTGCACTGCACTGCTGTTATTTTATGACATTCTGCATGTTTTATTGGAAACCACAGTTTTCCTATTTTTTTCCTCCCAGTCACTGGTGTTTTATTCTGTGGTAGACATGTTAGCGCCACACCTCTCACAGGTGTGCTCCCTGCTGACCACTAGCTGTGGGTCTGTAAACCACTGTACAATTATTCTTTTCCCTCCTTCTTTCTTTCCCACGCTCCCGTCTTACTTCCTCCGGAGCTCGGTGTTGGGATTTCCTCACCTCTAACACATCTGTGTGTTTTTGCTCCAGTGGCACTCCCAAGAACTTTAATAAAATAGCAAATACGCTGCAGAGATAACACTCCCACACTAAGATATGGTGAAGTAAAAGCACTGCTGAAATGAGCATAATGGTTAAAAATGATGTGCTGTGATCTCGCTGGGGAAATTTATCTGTCTCTTGACCTCAACTGTCGTATTAGATGAATGGATTGTTGTCAAATGTGTGAATAAGACGTTGAGGTTGTGAGTGACGGTGTGCTAGAGTGTGTAAAAACACACTCCTTTCAGTACCGCTTAACATGAAAGGAGATGGTACAGGGTAAATGTAGGGTGGAGAATTAAACCTCAAATTGTTTGGTTTTTTTTTACCCAAAGTTTGATCATAGTGCATGTATAGCATAGACTATTGGAATGCAGCAATAAAGTCCTAATTATCAACATTTTTGGTGATTTTAAACTTCTTTATTCAGGCAAAGTTCTTGCGTGACTGCTTGACATTTGTTAACATGTTAAGACAGTTAATGTCTCTTTGTTTTTCAGCAGAAGAATCAATATATTTCAACTGACATCATGCACCCCTGTCCAAGGCTGTTAGCTCAGTAGATGCAGACCTTTTCCCCTGTGTGTGCGTGTTGAACATCTGTCTCCATGTGCCTGTTGATGGGCCTTAAGCAGCCGTGGCCTTGAAGTGGCAGATGGTCATAGCTGCTCCCTCTGTGGGATTCAGACTCAGACTTCTCTGATTGCACAGAGAAGCAAATGTACATCAGTGCAGACTCCCAGCATACATTTGTGACCCAACTGCTTTTTTTTTTTTTTTGGATAACTGAGGAAGAGTATTAAAACAGGAAGGGTATAATGTTTTCTTCCATATGCTACCATCATGTGCAAGATACCCTCTTTTTGTCTGGGTGTTTGTTTAGCACTCTACAGGTTTTGTCTTGCAAACTGCATCTGATTTCACCACTCGGTAAGCAGTTTTGTTTTGTTTTTTTCCTCAACTGGAAACTCCATAGGCTCTCATCAGAGCCAAATATTCCATCTGTCCATCCATTGCTTCCAACTCTTTCCATATGTCTCTCCTCTAATGCCATCTCTTTCCACCGCAACTCTTAAAAGCGAACTCCGAGCAGCCTCTTCACGGTGGCTGGACGGTGGAGTGACATAACATGTGCAGGCGCAGCTCGGATTGAAAACATGTGGAGATAAAAACCTCAATGAGATATCTGAGGCATGTCCGGGAAGCATGCGTTGACACAAGCCCAAATAAAGCATTTGGTTTCTTCAGTATGAAATCAGTTCCTTCCTGTCTCAAACTGGGGGTTGGGCACACCTGAATATTCAGGTCAGAAGTGCATGGACAGTCATGTTAATAACTTTGTTTTGCGTCGTTAATGTAGGTGCATAAAATCGGGAAATGCGTTGGAGATGCTGTCTGAATGCACCTTTTCTCATCTCTTCAGTTTTACAATCTAAAACCAGGAAAAGGTAGTCATGTAAGTGATCTTCGGTGGCCTTATGGTTATTATATAACAATACAGTGACAAAACTGAACAAAAGAGTTCTCCATTTATTTTTTTAAATGTCAACCTGTAAAGTATTGTGAATACGTCTTGCAGGTACCAAAAACACCAAAGTACGCCAAAACACCTTTGCAGTAGTTTTTGCTGTAGTCGTTGTCTCCAGGACCACATTTTGCCATGATGACAGACTCTCAAGGTAGAAAAAAAAATACCAATTTAGTGTCAGTCTTCATGTTTCTGTGTTAGGTTTTTTTTGTCTTTTGGTTACTTCCTGTTTTACTTTGAAGGCTACTGTTCTCATGTGTCTTCCTTCCTGCCTTTGTTTCCTTCCCTCCTTTTTGATTGTCTGCTCCGCTCCCATCAGCTTCACCTGTGTTTAAATGTTTCCTCCTGTGTCTCGTTCCCACCTTTGTCTCATCACAAACCATCTGTGTGTGTGTCTGTCTGTCTTATTATTAACTCACTGGACTTTGTGTGTTTTTGCAATTCCTCAGATCAGCCCAATAAAGGTTCGACCTTTGCTGTTGCACTCTGGATTATGGTCCTCTCTCCAGTGAATCATAACAGTAAAACCAAAACAATAAGCTGAAAGGTGCTAAAACTAATGTAGAAGGGAATACAGGGTCAGGTGATAACTTTCTGTGAGTTTGTAACTAAATGCAGCCCCATTGTGAATCCATACATATGTGCAGCTTTAAGTATTTGTGATTACATGAGCAATAACCAACCTTTAGAGTGGTTTAGACACATATGTTTCTAATTTTTAAAAAGAGCTCCAAACTGATTATTCCATCAAAAGAAACTTAACTTGTTTCTGATTTCATAACCTCTTCAATGTTTCTGTCATTTTTAAGCAAAAATATCCAGTTACTGTTTTTGTAATTATTATAATTTGAATATCTTTAAAAAAAATTTTTTTCTCTTGGTCAGATTTTTTTGAAATTCTTTGTAGGATACTAAGAGGCTAATGAGAGCATTTTTTGTTTTTGAAAGAAGAGGTTTGGATCCAATGTAAAAAAAAAAAAAAAATGTTAGGTCTCTCTGAAAAACAGATGTATGTCCTAGCTACATTGTTGGTTGGATTTCTTTTGTCCAGCCTTTTGTCTGATTATTATCAGTTGTCACCTCGCTTTGCTTTGCAGTCATTCTCTTTCTTTAGGTCTTCATGAGTTCACAGACCAAAGTCTGTCAAGGAAAGATGAATGACTAGTGGCTTGCAGGGAGACTCTACCTTGTGCTCTGTTGGATCTGTGTGAATGATGCTTTAGCCTGGCATTCGTCTGGTGTGTACATGTGGATCATTACTCCCTCCTGATCCACAGGTCTTTGATGTGAGGGTCTGTGCTGTGTCTGAGCTCCTGAGGCTGCCAGGAGAAATCTCCCAGAGCATCTTCACTCGGGCTTTAGTAGCAGCGGTAGCTTTCCCTTTGTCTGTAAGATGATATTACAGTCTCTGGCTGGTCTGAGTTTGTATCTCTACATAACAAACATGATATCTGAGAACTAGGTCCACTCACAGGCAGGATGATGACTAAGAATATAAACTGAAAGTGACTGGTGTCTTTTAGGAGGAACTCACTGTTCGCCTTACACCTCCAAACACTGATTATCTGGTCAAAAGCATAGTCACCCAGTTTGTAGTGCCTTTCTTTTCTCTCTTAGTACTCACGTGCAGTACATGAAGTTCTGATAACAAAACCAAAACCACAGGAGCACAAAAGAAGTGGCTTATCACTGTGTCCTTTCTGATGTAAGCTACAAACATTAGCATCACCAGCTACTTTCACTAGTTTAATATTCACAGCCGCAAATGGCAAGAAGCACAACCAATTAGGTATTAGCTAAAGGAATTAGAGTTTATATAAAATAATATGACTAGCAGATCCAGTGAGTTGTATTTTTTCACTGTATGAGAGACAGTCCTGAATGCTAGCATGGTATAAGCAAAGTCCTTATCCATACAGACATACATCCTTTTCCCTTATGGAAGCATCCCAAAGATTTCTGTTCAGGACTCTTTAATTGTTAGTTTTTGGCAGAAGCTAATTTTTTCCAGGAACTACTGCTAACTTTAGCTATTGTAGCGCTACATTTAGTTTTAGGTTAGTCCTTATCCTAAAGGTTTCCTCTTGTAGTCTTAAAAGTAAAGAAAAACATACATTTCTTTTAAATACAAACATTAATGAAAGCTTATATTGAAAAAAAATAAGGTCATGTTGGAGCTGTGGCTTGTTGGAGCTAATGGAGCTTAAACTTAATCTTAATTAGCTAGCTAGCTACAGTTTTTAACTTCTGACAGACACTGCCGTCACATTGTTGGCCAGATATGAGAAATGTGCTGTCTACAATTGTCTGAAATAAAGCACCCACTGTGTCAAAAAATAAGAATTTTGAATTGCATCAGTGTTAGTATAGAAAACTGTATCTTCACAGTGTAAAAAATAGAAAGCCTGGAGCCTTAGTAGCTATTCTGTTGAGGGAGACTGTGTTCCATTAAAATGGCTCATTAACCTCTTTCCATACAGCTCACTACCACAGGACAAGTCACCAGGTTTTATTAAAAATGGGTTAAAGTTGAAGTTTTATTAGAACTCGCATGTATACCTCTGCATTCAGAAGGTGTGTTTTTGAACTGCTATGGCCTAACTTTAATTGAAACTGATAAGAAAGGCCTCCTCTTTGTGCTTTCCAGGGTGCATTCAAGTGTCTAACCGACCTATTGGCTTCTCTTCCTGTTTGAGTCGGCCTCCTTTTTTTTTTTTTTTTTTTTTTTCTTTTGGACTC
>VUQI01001128.1:1083-15623 GCA_015106735.1 Paratilapia polleni | reverse complement strand
GGGCGCTTCTTTTTTTTTTTTTTTTTTTGTCTTCATATGGAACTCATTTGTGAGTGAACACAAAAGTCAGAGAAACACTGGCTGAGTGCGCTGTTGGCTGAATGCACACAGTGCTGCTGTAAGCAATCCTGTGACACTTTGCTCCCATCAGCCAGAAAGGTAATCCATTAGTCAGACACTGAACCATCTGCTCAATCAGTCAGTTAACCAAGCATCCAGGCAGCTATCTCAGACAGCAGTTTGATGTAACAGGATCTGTGTGTGTCGTGGTTCATGTGCTTGTTGTTTTTATGGGAGCAAGTGCGACTGCGAGTTTTGTGTTTTATGTACAAACTAAATAATAAAGCCGACTTGCATTCTATGTGGCATTTTATACATCATGGGAGAAGTAAACAAATCCTGTTTTCTTTAAGTACACTTGCATACATACAATACTTATAATTATTGGGTAGCTAAACCAGCAATGCACTTCCAGGTTCACTTTAAGTGTACTTTAAATCCACCACCCGTCGTCCTACCAAACTTCCCTCTCACCCACCACATCCTACAATCCCCCAGCTGTTCTTGGGGGATACCGAGGCATTCCTAAATCCGCCAAGAGACGTAATCTCTTCCTGGGTCTGCCCTGTGATCTCTTCTCAGCTGTACATGCCCCAAGTAGCTGAGCCCCCACCAAATGATCAAGCTCCATATCTATAAGGCTGAGCCCGGACACCCTTTTGGAAGAAGGTCATTTCCACCGCTTGCATCCACAACCTTATTCTTTTGGTCAGTACCCGCTCATGACCATAGTTGAGGGAAGGAGCGTACATTGACCAGTAAATCAACAGCTTCTCCTTTTGGCTCAGCTCTTTCTTTACCACAATAGGCCATTACAGCATTTTTTTTTTTATGGTGGCTTTACATGTACTTTAAAAACAAACTTGCATAAACGTTAAGACGTAGTTTTGTATTAATAGGCATAAATAAGTAATTAAATAGTCAATTTGCAAGTGAAGTTCATCCAGCAGTATATTGACATATTTATCCACCATATCCTTAATGTTGTATACTTAAGGTTTAGGAGAGTGAAAATGCAATTCTTATTAAAGCTGATAATAAGATGTTGGCCTTGGCTGATTGAAAAGGTGCAGTAAGCAATGAAAACAGAGTGAGAAGGTGAGAGAAACTGAAACCAAGAGAAAAAGAGGAGAGAAACCCTCCACAGCTCCAACTCTTGTTATTTTAACCCAGATTCAGCACTGAAATATGGCCACCATGTGGACCCTTTCAGAAAGTTTGGATCTGCTGTCAGCTTAGCCAATCACAGCAAATGCAGTAGTCTTAAGAGGAGGGACGGTGGGAGGGTCCTGGAGTCTGAGTGTGAGGGAGGCATTAAAGTGTGTGAGCAGAGGAGAGTAGGGGCACAGAAGCCACATCTCCAGGAGAGCTGGGCTATCCACAGATCAATGGAGACAGGTTGGACTATTGTCTCATTTCTCTTAATTTTCCTGCTTTCATTTCCTGTTTAACCAACTGGGTTGACTCCCGGGTAAAAACTTAGTCATAAGAACTGCCTGGCTGATGCAATAAAATAGGATATTTTTCTATTTGATCTAAATCACAGACTATTTGTCGTGTCTCAGAGCTCCAGAAATCTGAGCAGATGTGCAGAGGTGGTAAGAAACAAACTCCTTTGTTAGTGACAGGGATTGCTTTTAGGGTCTGTAATTTTCCTTAAATAAGGACAAGCTCCAGACTTATTCTGTCCTCTAATGTCTACTTGAAATGCAAAGAAAGACAGATGCTGTGATATCATTGTGGCTTATGTACAGAGTTGACACTGACCTGATGATTGCATTTGTAAGACTGCTCGTCAGTTTTTCTCCACGTGGTTTATCTTAAATAGTTATTAGTTATTTGAGACCCACTGTGACCAATCAGATCCTGCATTCCCCTTCAGTAGTTGCAGGAACTTCTCATTCAAACAGATCCTCACAGACAATGAGCACACAAGAGGTGTGGCTGGAAATGAAGCAGGATTTTTCAGGGTTTTGTCACTATGGTGATATTACCAGAATGATGCCAGTGAGTTGGAGGTGCTTTGTAATAAGTTAACTGACGTTTTTGGTTCTCTTTCTTGATGAATAAACCCTTTAAATCTCTTTAGCCAGCTTGAAGCAAGCACTCTTCATGTTGGCACGGGATGCAACAAGTCCATAGATATGTAGATTGCTTCCTGTCAGTGGCAGTGTGGAAAGGCGTTTCCTTCTGTTTGGCTGTTGTGATAAGAGAAAAGCTGAATGGATGCTCTCAGTAGGAAGCTTTTCAGGCCTATAAACAGCATGGTTCTTTAGTTTACACTATAAATATCTCAACAAGTATTGGATAGATAGACATGAATTTAAAGGCATTCATGCCCCCCAGTTATCATCTGACTTCTCCTTTAGTCCCACTATGAAGCTCTTGGCATGCCCAGAGGATGAATTGTAACCCGTTTGCTGATCCTCTGGCCCTTCCTTCCACTAATCCTGTGAAATACCTACTAGATGTAGTGGCACCAAATTGCACCATGAAAATGTACCACAGCCTGCCATGAATGGCTTGAAAAACTCACTTATGTTGCTTGGATAAGCAGTTCGCCAAAAAACTGCAAGCTTGGCCTGTTCCTCACAGCCACATTTTGAATGCATACTGCACTGTTATGTTAAATTATGTACCGATCCTGTGAAATAGTTCAACCTTTGCTAGTTGTTAGCAGAAATGTGGGTGAAACGTTCAATGGTTCCAAGAGGATGATGCCCAGCAGTCCTTTGACGTTTTCTTTAGCTACACCGTGAGTTTAATGTTTGCGGGTTTTTGTAGTGAAATGTCTCCAGAGCTGTGAGATTAATTGCTATGGAATGTGGTTGAGATAATCACATCCCCCAATGGATGAATTGTAATCACTTCAGTGAATTTTCAGACTTTACAGTATGTTAAACTTTGGCTTATGTCCATATATCTTCAAAAAATTCATATATGTGGTTGGTTCTAAGTGGCATATGTAAGTATGCTGACCTACAAAGGTCAAGACTCTAAGTATACTGGCACTGGCATCATGAACTTTTTAGCATTAGCTTACAGCTTGTACATGTGCGGCTTAGGTGTATTCCTCTTTATTTGTTAATGTGTGCAAATAAGCACAATATTTAATGGCTACAGGACAACTGAGATGCAACTATGGAGGAGTTCCTTTCTTTTCAAGCAGCTGGCTACTTGCTCACACTTTGGGGGGAGTATGTGTCAGATGGCAGGGAGTCTTGTAAGTGTGTGTGCTTGTATGGGGATTAGTGTTGGGTGTCAATGGAGTAGTGGGTGCAGTCTGAGGACCGTTAACTCTTATGTGTATGTAAACAGATACTCAAATAATCCTCTGTCTCCCCCTTGGTTATTCACAGAGTATAAAAGATGTCATAAATCCACCCCGAGCCTCACATTTATGGACTACCATGCGTCACTGTAGCTTGGGAAACTTGTGTTCTTGATACCTGCTCAAATCTGTCTGTCTGGGAACTGCAAGCAAGGCGTCTGGGTATATGTTGTCACAAATACCAGGTACATTAATAGAACCAGGCTTGCCCAGACTTGTTTAAGAAGTCACATTCAAGGAAACTGACAAGAAACGGAGACCTGCTAGTTGGCGCTGTGCAACCAACAGACATGCAATGCAAGCACACTTCAGCTAAGCAAAGTCAAAGTTTAAGCTTCAAGGTCTTCAAAGCCCTCCCAGCTGGTTCAGATTTTTTTTTTGTTTGTTTTTTTTTAGCTCCAGTGTATTTTTAGCAATATTCCTGTCAGTGAAGAATTAGTCTTCACAATTGGCTGACAAATGTTTGACTCGAAAAACTTTGGATGAGCCGTTTATCTTAAATCCTTACGTCAAACATTAGTCTCGTCAAAACACCTCTGAGACATCAGCAGTGTGTGTGTGTAAGGCCTGGGAAGAGTTTTTCAAAAAGTGCATTTTGTGAGTGTGCGTATGTTCCTGCATCTGTTCATGGTGAAGCAATGAAAACGCTTGTGATTCATAAAACTAACTCTGGTCCAACTCCACTGAAGCAACTCTCTGTGCCTGCTCTTATGATCTCATCTGCTTTACACAGTCCAAACATACTGTACGTCAGCTCACACACAGACACAAAGACCACAGATCTGGGTCATTTTCTCCCTTGGAAAAGAAGAAGGAGGGAGGAATGAACTGCTGTTGATATCTCAACAGGGTGACAAAGATCAAAGTTTGAGTAGCGCTCTTACTCATACACACACACACACACACGCCCCACCCACACACTGACTGTTACTCGATGGGATGTAACCACAAGGGGACGAACGTCTGTCCCGACCCTCTCTGTAAGGGTACTCCGAGGGCCGAGCGATGGAAACCTCACAGTGCGGGCGGCACACGTGTCAACAGCGGCCCCCGGCTCCCTTTGCTGCCCTGCCAAACACTGGTTGGAGAATGACTAACAGACTCCCAAGAGGCAGCAGGGAAACCATGGCAGAAGAAAAAAAAAAGACTCAAAGGAAAGAAATAACTCTCAGCTTTGGCCTAGAGCTGTATTTATAACATGAGCACAAAGACTTGTATAAGCTCCTTTTAATCTTCTCTGGCATTCCAGCTTCTGGTTTAATGTATGTTCTGCTTACATTTGTTAATGTCTCCCATAGATAAAATCTCAACCTGTGGATAACCTACAGAGAGGTTTTGTTTGTCTAGTCCCCAGACAGGCTTGGATAGGGACACCATGATAAAAGGGTCTTTATTTATCTATTCTTTTTTCTTTTTTTTTTTAACTGTGTAGCGGAATCAGTGATTTTTCTCATCTGAAAAAAGCTTTATTACAGTGTAGCTATGACACAAGTTGCTTAATAAAACAAAAACTGTATACAAGTTAAATCAGTGGACACAATTTTTGGACAGTTTATGTTTCAGGGATAGGTTTTCATCCAAATGTAGTTCAAATTTTAACCAAATGTCAAGAATATTTGCAAAGGAAAATGCCTCAAGTACTTTTTATGGATTTTAGTGGGAGTCGGTTTGGAAAGATAAAGATCTTGTTTTCACTTGGTTCTTAAAATTTGCTCAAGGTTCTTTATATTGTAAGGTCAAAACACTACAATTTTAGAAGGAGAACCCCAACAGTCTTATGATCCCTTGTGAGCAATCACTTGGCAACAGCAGGAAGGAAGAACTCCTTTTTAACAGGAAGAAACCTCCAGCAGAACCAGGCACCTCTGCCAAAGACTTTTTGGGAAGTCAATTAATTGACAAGTTAAAGGAAATGGAGCAAAGTATAAATAAAAGGGCACCAAATATTATCGGTAGTTGAAGAAGAATCTGAATAATTAATTTTAACTAGTAGTACCACACTATAAATACATTAGTAAGTGTATAGGAGTTTTATCAAGAAAGCATATTCTATTTAATAATGTATGATATGGATTAAACTTCATTTGCTTTTATATGTGAAATAGTTATAGCATTGGTGAGAGATGTAATACGTATAGGGCACTTAAAATGGAAACACCCATACATGAGTAAATGTATGTTAGGTTCGGTGCTTCAGTAAATGTATTTATAGTACTAGTAATAGCTACTTTCCACCATTGATAGCAGTGTAATCCAGCTGTGTGCTGTGCCAGATGTGTATCTGGGACCACCTGCTGCTTCCTGTTTGTATCGTCTCTGACTCAGCAGAGTTGCTGTCACTGAGGTTATCAGTAGTCATGTGACAGCCGGACGACCGTTATGCTATCAACTGTTGGCTGACCCCAAGTCAGCTGTGTGGGCTGCTTGATGAGAGGCCTCGGGCTTGTTTTTCTCTTCGTCTGCATCCGCTCCTCATTCCGCTTTTTCCAGTTCTATTTTAACCCACCCCCCTCTTTCTCCATAGCACACACACACATGCACAAATGAGCACAGGCATGGATAGAAATGCTGTTTTTGCACACTTTTTTTTTTATCTTTATGGCCTTAATCGTGAAGCTCTACGGGGAGTGCAGAGCAGGATGAGTGGCCTGATCACAAATCATTCAACATAAACACAGTGAAAACAGAAGAGGCCCACTTCAAACGAGCATGTCTCCTCACAACTCATTAGACCCCCTCTTAAAGATCTACACCAGGAGCCTCCCTTCCTCCTCTCTCTGCTCCTTCTGCACACTTTCTTCATCCTCCACACTCCTGCTTTGTCAAATGTGATGGGAAAAACGGGAGGCGTAACTCAGACCTGCACTTCCTCAAACACAGCAGAAATTACTGATCATCTTAGAGCCTTTATATATGCAATTAAAGCACTCACCCTGTCCTTGTCTCTCCCTGTTTTATCTTTTAGGTGTGTTTGATGTGACGCCAGCAGGCTGGCTCAGGGAACACAACTTCAGTACAATGTAGACACCAAAAACCAGGCACAATAAGAGTCTGAAGACCGCACCGACAGAAGGAGGGTGAGCTTGAGGAGGAGGAACAACAGCTGTGCTGAAACGACACCAGCAGAAGATAAGGAGTGAGAGAAGTGGAGAGAAAAACAGGGAAGGAGCAGACTGTGAATCACTAACGTGAACCTTTTGTGTACAGCAGTGTCACCTACTTCTTCCTCTGAAGGTTTTTACTTGCTCTCACATCTCCACTGCAGCAGGATCGCAACCTTAGTTCTCTGTCTTTTGAGGACCTTCTCCCCATAATCCAGCTTTCCATCTCTCAGCAGTGTTGAAATCTGAACAGAGGGACGCACCCAGCCACCGTCAGCATGTGCCATGTTATTGTCACCTGTCGCTCCATGCTGTGGACTCTGCTGAGTATTGTTGCCGCGTTCGGAGAGCTCATCGCCTTCATGAGCACTGACTGGCTCGTTGGATTCCCCCGTACACCCGATGCAGTCTTCGGCCCCCATGGGGCCACCACAGCTGGCGAGGCTTACAGGCCCACTTTAGGCATCTATGGTCGCTGTATAAAACTGCCTCACCTGCAGCGGGGAATATTGTGTGGACCGTACGCAGTACACTTTGGGGAGATTGCCAGCGGGTTCTGGCAGGCTACTTCTATCTTCCTGGCTGCAGGGATCCTGCTGCTGTGTGCCGTGGCGTTCATTTCCGTCTTCACCATGTGCTTTCAAAGCATCATGAAGAAGAGCATCTTTAATGTGTGTGGACTGCTGCAAGGAATCGCAGGTGAGATGCTCATGCAACACATGTCCTTTACTGCTTAACACTGATCCCTTTAAAGTTAGTGCTTTTAAAAGTTTAGAGCCCAAATCGACCATTGGTCAGATACCTAAAAAGGTTAGTCAGTTTTTCAGTATACTCTGTCTGTTTGATGGCTGAAGAGCTTCAGAAAACCCCACACCTTTTTGGGCAGTAACTTTCCGAAACCAACAATTTGGCATCCACACTTTGGCAATGAATGTCCAGATGCGGAGGTGAGAAAGTAAACTAGATCTTACGCTGTCTTTTTCATTCTTTACCCAACTGCTGCTTTTCTGTTGCTTTTCACATCAACAACCCAATGAACATATAAAATGCACCCTGTTATCACCATATTTAACCAATACCTGCCACTTTTCTGTAGTGGCCGGATTTCAATCCACCTTCAAATGTTTCTGGTACACTTTGAGTGAATATGCACGTAGCATATGCGAATGCTTGTTCTTTTCATGCCTAATGAGGTGTCAGTGTAGGCTCAGGTCATAGAGTTGAGAAAGAAGTGCTTCAGTTTTGTAATCTGAATGTACTGGTCCAAAGAAAGCTAATTTTGTTCATCTAAACCGTATTGTTTCTGTTCATTCCTGTGGTGTCCACCGTTCATCAAGGTAAATGAAAAGCTATGCTCTCAGCTAAACACATTCATTATGAGCACCACAACTCCCACTGCTAGAATTATGTGTTTTATTCTTGTGGAGCCTTCAGCGAGCCTTAACCTAATCAGAAGTTTAAAGGGCATGGTAACTCTTTGTCATCAACTGGAGCAGCTACCACCCAAATATTTACTCTTTAACCAGTCAGCTGAGCTCTCTGATGCTCCACGGGCCTACAATGTGGTTGAGTACGCATGCGTATCTCTCTTTATGTGTGAAGGATGTGTATCTTCGTGCGCCTGAGGTCAGCTCCTCGGGCCACTTTGACTCACTGCGGTGAATTATGGAAGGGAGGAGGCCATGAGATCATGCTCGCTGAACCTCGTCTTTTTTCACAGTCTGTGGCCCTCAGCTCTCTGGTGATTATGGCTCTCCTCCCCCGCAGTTGTTTATTTGGTAGAGGCCCAAACAAAAAAAGGTGGGCGTGTGGTGAAGGACAAGCTGTACACTCAGTTCTGTGCAGGCCTGCTGACCTGAGAGAGTAAAATCCATTCAACCAGTGAAAGATGAATGGCCCCTTTGAATGTATCTCTATTCAATAAGCTTTAATAGCTCAGGGTTTATTTTGGGCACAATATTGGCATGGTAATGCCTATATTCTATGGCATTTCCTTCACCTATGATCCTATCTGCATGAGTTAGATGTATAGGTGAGAGATATGGCACTTGGTAAACTGTCAGAGATTTATTATAAAATTAATACTGAGGTAAGTGAACACTGATTTCCCTGGCTATTATGGGCAATGTTTAACAAGCAGAAATTCTTTAAAGCAGCATTGGGTTTTATTGTAATCCTGCATTATATTTTATTAAGAGCCTCAGTTTGTAAGGAATAAAAAGCAAATGCAAATCTGTGCCTATTTCCATCCACTCCTGTCATGTAAAGATCAGGAATTTGTTCCTTGGAATAGACATTACTGGGAAGTAAAGGAGCACTTTAAAGAGACAAGCTTAATAAACTACTATCCAGGCAAGCTAATGTTTACTGCTTGACAGCACTGAATCCATTCATTTCACTTTTGCTCTTTTGTGTTTGGTTTTGAAGAGCCATTAGAAACAAATCGTTCTCCACACTGAGCCCAAATTGACGGTCACTTGTCAGGTGAGGTATAGAAGTGGAATCTATTTATGGCCCCACAACCCACAGTGTTACATCACCTTAAAGCCCTCTATTTACAGTTTAAGACCTTGGATTGTGGGAGACATGGTTGAGGTAAAGAAAGTGGGGAAATGCACTGCTGAGTCTCCCCATTGTGGAGAGGATGAGGATGTGGAAGAGGAAAGGGGGCAAGGGAAGCATCAAACAGCTGAGGAGGTGGGAGAGTTTTCGTACTGCTTCTGAAGCAAGAGTCCAAAAAGTCTTTACTCATTTCAGCCAGAGGAAGAGATAGGAGCTAATCAACTGCCTGATATCTAACAGTGTCACTACTTCCTACATCAGTCAGCCATTGTGCTCCACAGTCTTCTACTTTACTGCTGTCTTTCCACAAGACTGGTGAATGATATCACATTCACTTGATATCCACCACCGGGATTACCACACCGACTTTCTACTAATCATTATTTCCACAATGTGTGCCGACCCTCCGGTAATGAGAAAACTGGAGCCAGACAGCAGATGTTTGGGGAAGTGATTGACCTCAGATGGGAAGATTGCGACGCTGTTGCCAGAGACGGTCGCGTCATTGCACTGGAGTGGCTCCCGAGCCTATTAACCTCATCTTCACATACACTGATGTCACTTGGACTTTGTACTTCGGACTCTGTAGTCTCCTATGTGACACACTTTCTGATGGCCGCAGTGTCCCAGATGCCATTTAAACTGACAAATAGTTTGAGCTCAGATGGTTTTGAGATTTCAGCAGAAGTGAAGTTCATTCCTTTCACCTTATGCAATCGAATGGCTAAAACAGACGGATTTCTGTTGAGGGTCAGCTGGGTTAAACTTTGCATCCTGCAGGCGCACATTTTAGGGCCCCTAAAGACTTGTTATACACCACTTAAACTTGCTGTAAGTGAATTCTCTGTACATTTACTGAAATATCTTTCTCACTCATCGTCACTCACGTCGAAAAGGATTAGAGGCAGGACGGTAAACAAACGTGGCTGTAAAACTGTCTCGGATTCTTGCGCGTTCTGTGTCGAATACTTTTATTACCGTCCATAAACTTAAACAGGTTTAATCAATGACTGTGACTAAGCTCCAGGCTGGAAGAGAAAGGAAACAAAGCAACGTCTTACAGGAATTTAAGCTGTGTTGTTGAGTAACGATGGCTCTCACGGAAGATATCGTGTTACGCAAACGAGGGAAGAAGACTTGTCAGCTCTGGCTGATAAGAGATGGGATTCCCATGCATTTATTAGCTTTTTCTGTGGAGGCGTGGCTGTTTCATAATGACAGTAAACAACTGTAGAGCTTTTTTTTTTTTTTTAAATACACTATAGCATTTTTAAACTGATCCTGGTAACACAGTTAAACCAAAGAGAAAAGAGTCCTTCACAGGCTCATTCTGGCTTTTCATTTTGTCCTCTCTTGGTCTTCTTGGTCACTCTTGGTCTTCTTGCAGATGGTGGCAGCTGTCAGAGCTGGATTGATGGTTGAGGATTGACAGCTTGGAAGCTAACTGAGACAAGAGCAGAGGGAATAGTGTGTGTGGAAAGGTGGAGTGCATTGCGTGCATTAGGTTAGAAGGTCCAGCTTGAAGGTGGAGTGGGAGTGAGTGTGTGTGTGTATGATTGGGGGGGTATCTTCTGAGGGGTGGGGTTGGGAATTAAAACCATGCTTTCAATCCATCACCAGAGCCGGTCTGGCCGTCAGGGCAAGGCAGCAACATGTGGAAAGAATTTATGACCTAGTTTTCATTTCCCTGTTTAATACGATATTGGGTGCTTTAGAGAATGGGAGGAGAAAGAAAGGAAATAGAGAAAGAGGAAGAGAGATTAGAGGAGAAAAGGCAGTTTCACCTCCACACTTGAAGTACACGTGAAGTATTTATGGAGCAAAGCTAGCAGGACCTGCTTGTTGAAAGAGGGCTAAATCCTCATTCCCCGTCTGGCTGTTTTATTGTCTGTAATTGTATTACTGTAAATGCTTCCTCCTGAGCTTTGATTGAAGGCAGGCTCCTCGTCTGGCTGTCTGACCCGTCCACTGTCATGGGAGCTAGAGCAGAGCCGATGAACGATGAAAACCTCATGATATTGCATTTAGAACGAAGGTTGCCTTTCCACGTACGAGACGAGCCGTCTGTGCTGAGGTGATGAGGCCAAGTTGAAGAGACAGAGTGGTAGAAGTGGGTCATGGTAACACAGGAAGGGACCCCCTCCTTTCACTAAGACTCAGGACGCCGGAGGGTTGGCCAGTTACCGGGCCAGGCGGGAAAGTCCATCGGCTACCTTTTCCTGTTGATCTCTTCTCTGCTTTGTGCGCAGGATTGTGAGGCCTTGCTGTCATATATCAGACAGGAAATCATTTCTGCCAGCTTAAACTTTTTCTTCTTCTTTTTGTCCTGATAGGATGCTTTGACTGCCAGCATGGCGCTGTGGCAGGAAATGTTTTCATTTTCGAAAAAATAATTGGCCCGAGTGTCTTAGAACAGTGACACTTTACTTTCACCCCTACTTTTCACGAGACACCAGTGGCTCCAAATTAGGTAGCGTTGGCTTAGGTCGGTTGCAGCCATTACAGGAGCTTAAAAGAAGGTTAATTTGAGGGCTTTAAATGCACTAGCTTTTCAAAATAAAAGCTTTAAGCACTATTATTTTGTTTAATTCTTTAGCTTAAACTTTGTGGGAGAGCATAGCACAGAGTAACAACAGTTATGCAGCTGGTGTAACATACACTACACATTAGTTATGGATAAGATGCAGCTGTAATCAGGGTTTTAGCGTATAAGTAAAGCCTGTGTTAGGATGTAAAAGTCCTGAACTTCTGAACTTTTTTTTGGATCACTCTTGTGGGTGTTAATAATGTCAGTCACTGTGCTATCACCTCCTGTGAGGGCCTGTAGAGGTTAGATTACAGGTTGTTTTCAAGGGTATATTCAGCTTTCATGTGGCAAACAAGAATACTTTAGGCATTAGAGGAACCTGACAGTGATATAGAGTAATATATTGATATGCATCCAAAATCTCATTAGCTGCCACTTCTGTGAATCAGATGATTAAATATCTGAACGAAATCTGTTCTACAGCTCTACATTTATCAGGAAAATGAACCCAGATTATTCTGATTGACTTTCCTTTAAAGACCTAAACATGGAAGATTGTACACTTACAGTAGGAATACTTAAGTAGTAGAGTAGAGTACTTGAACAGATATTTGATTTGTTGTTAATTGAGCATAGCATTGGTCAGGCAGGCAACAAAGTCAAACTTGCTAATACCATTTTGTGCATCTTATTGGCACATCTCATACAGGGCTTGATGTTTTAGCCCCTAACATTTCTGGAACACCTTGCATTCATTGACTTCTGGACAGGTCCTGGACCCTCTAAGGGGTTAAGCCTCTGTAAGCCACTTTGCAACCCACCTCCGCCCCAGCTCCTTCTTTCATCCTTCTTTCCATGCATGTACACAAAAGGGCAGGGAGGTGTGCTGGTCACAGATCAGAGCCAAACCTTCCAATATAAATTACTCCAGCTGCATATATCATTCTTCTTTTGACTAAAGTGTCCGTGACTGAAATATAATCGTAATTGTGGCTTTTTTTTTGTTAGTTATTCTACATGAATGTTATATTTCACCTGAACACTCAGTTTGTGGAATAACTGTTGTATCATGTCCTCCTTGCCATTTTGTTGGTGCCATTTCTTAGATTTTATTCATAAAGTCTTGAAATGAATGCCTCTAAACCTGCAGGCGTCCCTCCTCCCTTGAAGCACCCTTAGCTGCTGCATAAACATGCGCAGTAAAACAAAGGTGTAATCATATTTAACCATATGTGATTAGACCCATGGACAAATACTGACAGTGTGTTATGAAACTGTTTATAGAGGTGCACGGATTTATAAACACGCGGACGTAAGGACGTGGCGCTTGTACGTTAATTGTTCAGTTTGAAAACAATGTTTCACTCAAAGGCCACTTGCTAGAGTTTTCCTGTGCATTCAGCACAGCACAGTGTTCGTCTTCCCCAATTCAACAACAGAGCCTCCAAATTTAGGAAAAAATTACTTTGCAAAGAAATGGCCAGTGTGCAACATAAAGAAATCTACTGCAAATATAAAATTATATAACCAAATAAACACGGGGCATGTAGGCCAGAGCAACACGCCCTAATGGGTGCCATCCAGCCCTCTTGACGGCTTTGCAAAATGTGAAAATTGCAAAGAAGGAGGGCATTGTTTTTCACTATAAGCTTTGTATCACTACTAATGGATCACATGGCTCTCCAAAGTGTAGATGTCATCCGAACAAGAGGTCTGACTCAAGGCCAGTTTTACAGCCTACTTACAGACTCAAAGCTGTGCGAACGCTGTGCTTAGAGGAATGACAGTAGCCTTTCTTTGTAATGAAAGTAGCCTACCTGAACATGGAAAAACTGAGATGTGTTGTAATGACTTTCACCTATTTTCTTGACACCACTGATGTTGGGTGTTGTACAGGCTAACTGCTATCCTGTTACTGCTATTCTTTCTCTGTTGTGTTGCCTGTGTGCTCATTCATGCATTACTGCATCCTCGTGTGTTTGCTTAAACAATGCGTGATACAAACATACCATGTAAGCTAGTCTGCCTCTGAAGTGAATCTACTCCTAAGCTGTAGACATGATGTGTTCACTTACTGACGTACGTCATGATGTTACTGCTTAGCTTAGGAAATTTGGGATTTCCAACTGTAGTATGTTGGATAAAAAAAATCTTAACTAAAGCCAGTGGGTGAATTTGGAAGCCTGCTTTGACCTTGAGTTAAAAGTTGTTCCACTATTGTGCACCCCATATTTTGAGGTGAAATAAGCACAGGGCTGCTATGTATGCTGGATTTCATTACCTGTCTGTTTCCCTCCATGCAGGTCTGTTCCTGATCCTGGGTCTGATGCTGTACCCTGCTGGCTGGGGTTCGGACAAGGTCCAGCTGTACTGCGGACCAGACGCGGCACCGTACCGGGCTGGTCTCTGCTCCATGGGCTGGGCCTTTTACACCGCCATGGGCGGCACCGTGCTCACCTTCATCTGCGCCGTCTTCTCTGCTCAGGCTGAGATCGCCACCTCCAGCGACAAGGTTCAGGAGGAGATCGAAGAGGGCAAGAGCCTGATCTGCCTCCTCTGAGGCTCAGATAACATTTATTGTGTCGGGGGGAGGGGGAGGCAGAGATGGGCCACTAATGATCTGACCCTGCTCTGCTGCCAATTCTAATAAAGCTGGCCTGTGAAATGGAGGCCCCTGCATTGTTTACCACTAATACTGACTCTTTATTTTGTCTCACTTTTGTGTTTGAAGTGGGAGAAACTTAGAGGTGCCAAGTTTTTTTCTCAGTGTGTGTCTTTGTCTTTCTGTCACTAGAGGTGCTGTGTCTGTTATTGTATTCATTTTAATCATCTGGATGCCCCGTGAGGCACTGTCTGTCACCACATGTTCTGTAAATAAGCGTGATTATATATATTTTGTACATAGTTATGATTGCAGAATGATGGTCAGCTTGATCCAGGCTGGGCTGATGATGTCACT
>VUQI01001126.1:0-15978 GCA_015106735.1 Paratilapia polleni | reverse complement strand
TGATGGTAGGCTTTGTTTTTTTTTTTTTTTTTTTTTTTTTTTTTGCTCAGCTCCTGATCATGTAGGAGGACTTCACAAACAAAATTTAAAAAAAGATTTTGTGTATTATATTGAGATTATAATAAGAATTATATAAAATGTATTTTGCTTGCTATAGTTTCATGTCATCATCTCCACATATAACCAACACTTGCCAAACAGATGTGTCTCGGCACGAATGGGTGTTCACCTAAGTTTATACTTGCACCTCTTTATTCCTTGAAATGAATGTACATGTGTTGAGTGGCTACAGCTATCCATCATCATCACCATCAAACAAGAGGAAACAGAGGGAGGGTGTTTCTGTCTGTTGGTTTGATTTTAAAGTAGAGTTTAATGTGAGTCTTTCTCTCTCAGCATGCACAGAGAGAGAGTGCTATTATGTTTTTTTCTGGTGGGCCACACCGAATGCTACCTGATCCAATCCAATAGCAATATCCAAGAGGGCGTCGCCATCCGAGATCTGGACAATTCTCTAGTTCTTATTTTGAAACTTAGCTACTGTTAACTGATCTTCTCCTGTCTTGTGTTTTCCTACTAGCAGGTTGACCTCTTTGCTGCTGTAGTCATCATTTGTATTATTCAGCTGCCTCTCCAGAAGGTCGTGGTTAGACAAACTACAAAAGCAATATCTTGGACTGTGGGGAGAGATACTCAGTGGCATCTGATTATTGCTTTGTTGTGTATTCGCCACACAGTTGACCTAGTTATATTTGCAGAGTGTAAAAGATTGGACTACACAAAGTCATCATGAAAAATTTTACTGGAGTTTAGATTCAGAATTTTCTCATCCATTTCTCATCAGTTAGTTTGTCCAGTTAGGATTTGTAACTGGTATATTGTGATTAAAACATGAGTTACTGTTAAATTAGTCACATCACAAAATTGCTGTTTTGTCCACTCGATGCACAGTATCTCAGGTTGTTAAATTTTACACCAAGCTATCTTTCTTTATATCTAGCCATCATGCCTCGAGCCTGTTTGACAAACTGTGATTAAGTTACATGGATGTAACATCAATTTCAGGGCAGCAACATGACTGCAGTTTATGACAGGATGAGCAAGATTGATGGTGCTTGTTGGCAAAGGGATTTGATACAGTACATAGCAGTTTACTTGATTAATCAATGCCATGAGCTGCAGTAAATACAGGGATATTAGCTAAACACTTTTAATTTGTGCTTGTAAATACCTCAGTGGGATTTGCATATAAAAGTAAGAACAGTAGAGAACCAAATGTTTATTCTTTAGCATGAAAATTACTTTCCAAAGTCCATTTTTAAGGTTGATTTGATGCCTTAGCAGCCAAGAGCATTCACATAGCTGTTCTTCTGATGTATAACATATAAAGCAAACATTGATGTGCTAGCCAATTAATTAAATTATACTTAACATAATGCCTCAATTTAACAGGTTGCTCTCAAATCCTAAGCCCCTTTCTTCTGACATAATTTCATTTTGAACCCTGGCAAACATTCTTTGATTAGATTTCTTTATTGATTCTCCAGCAGTCGTGAAGGTCAGACTATCGCTTGACTCACAGACTGACCTTCAGAGGAACTCAGACACAGTCAGTTGTCTAATTTCATCTGACTGGGAGCATTTTCAAGGATTGATGTTTCATGTTAGTAGATATATGTGTTTTGTTCAAGAAAGGCATAGTTTAGAAACCTGCAATACATAATAAAAGGATGACTTTACACAGGAGATCCTTGTCCTGAGGAGTATCACTATTCATTCTATGAAAACAGTTTTTTAATGTATTCTTTTTGTGGTCCCAAAGATAGACTAATAAAAAAATACTCCAGAGCAACATTGTGGGGACTGTATGAGCCACTGTGTTTTGGAACTTATCACACGGGCTACTATAGTTTAAAAACCTTCAAAGCAGTACAATGTAAAGCAGTTTGAACGGCAGAAACTCAAGGCTCAGTTATGCCTGCTATATTTACATAAAGCTAATATACTAGAAACACCACTGGTCATGACAGATTGACTCTGTATTGATGTAAGTTAAGGGTCATACAGACAGAAAAGACCAACACTGATGAAAACCATGGAATGTCGATGAAAAAGTTTAGCAAACAGTGAAATAACTGTTGGTGACTCAGAGTTGGTGGGTATCGTGTTGAACAAATCTTAACTCTGAGGCTAGTGACTGAAAAGACTACCAGTGGAAGAAAGGACTCTGTGGACTGACATGTAAGCATTTAGTTTGGCACTTTGGCTGATTTGCCAGTTGACTCTAGCATTGGCTTGTCAGCTTAGTTAGCAAGACATCTGACATTGTTTAGAGAAAAGCCTTCAATTTCCAACAAATACTATGATCACAAGAGCTCAGTGTGGAGGTCCAGCAGTGTTGGTTTATTGACCTTTTCTAAAAGTTGCCCTCAGATTTAATTTGGTGAAATGTGACAGCACTGTGAGCCTACAGCCTGTCAGTGGCATAAAAATACAGTTTGCACTTTGTGCTCAGAGTGGGAGCCTCATTTAGTTAATGAATATGTGCTAGGTCTTACAAATGTGTGCATTTGTTGTATTAAAATACTGGAAATGTATTCAGAAACTGGCTCATTGGCATCATTGATATCACAGCATTACAGAATCATTCACTGAATATATGTTTACACTAACATGCTACAGTCATACAGATCATACAATGAAATTAACATTTAGTACCTTTGTTCTCTGTCATGACCATATGTCAGCTGTCAAGTAAGTGTGTCAGAGCTTGTTTCAGGAGTTCATGCTCACAAATGGATCTTGAAGCAGATCAGGTTACAGGCAGCTTCACAGTTTTAGCAGGTAGATACCACTCAGTAACAACAGCAGAAAAGAAAAAGATGGAGGTAAAGAGACGGATAACCACATAGAACGGGAAGGATACTAAAATACCTTAGACCGATTTACAAAAGGTCATTCTATTTATACTGCATAAGTAATGCAGTATAAATATAACTGCACCACCTTTTATAACTGTAAAACAGTTATAAAAGGTGGTGGATCACAGGAGGACTCAGGATTGACTGAAGAAAAACTGTCTGAGGGTGTCTAGTGGTCAAGTGTGGCATGACATGATTTAAAATGACTGTCTCACAAAATGTAAGCTCAGTTTCTAATGTCAAACTGCCATTTTAATGCATCGATAATTTTAATTAATATTTTCATTTCAGTTGAATTTTACTCATCCCATTCAATTTCACAGTATTATCTGACTTTTCATGGTCATATTGGCAGCCCTTCTGTCAGTGTTCACAATATATTGTAGTACAGCAAACAAAATATCACATTAGGCCTTCTACTAAACCACATACCATGAAATGGTTTGAATTTCATGTAACTCCTAACCTAACTTAGCCTGGGCCAAGAATATAAAAATTACTGCTGCCACCAGAAAATTAATAAACAAGTTAATGGCGACATCTGTACTATATCATTGGCTATAACAATGTTGCAAATGTACGATTACAGGTGGCCAAAATTTAACTTTGCTGTCACACAGGTTTCACTCCTGTTCCAATCCTGTAATTGTTACTCTGCAGAATGTCAATGAGTGCCTGTTGTACCTCCACTCAGTGTCCCCTTTCTCTCTCTTGTGACCCATACTGTATTTTAACTCTACCAGTTTCACAATGTAGTTTTGCTCCATGTTATTGACAACAGCTCCTGAGTGTTTTGGCCTCGACAATTAAAATGAATGGTCACGGTGAAAGGTAATGTTGCTTAAAATTTACTGCCCCACAGCCCCTGACCCTCACTGGGCTCGATTCTGTAATTGTAAAAAAGCTCAGTTTGTCTTGTACACAGCAAAAAAAGCGTTTTTTGTGTTTAGGTTTAGTCTGTACCAAGAGTTCAACCAATGTCGATGTAATTTTATTTACTTTTCTTTCAAGGAATATTTTCATATTTGTAGTGTTGATGGACCAAAACATCTAGTGTTGACTTAGTGTTTAAAAAGAGAATGAGAGGCAGATAAAACACTCCCTTCTTTGCAAGCTGAATTGTCATTTAATGGAACAGTTTTGGTTTGTTGTTAAGCAGGATTGTATGAAATACTTATTCAATGTATTACCTGCAGCAGATAGTTTCACACCCAGTTTGGAGAGGAAGATGGGAGTAGCCGCACTGAAGCTAAGCAATATACTACTGATGATGGAGTTAACAGCAAAATGTGTTGGTGGGGCCAATGAAGAAGCCCAACTGGATAGCTGGAGACAATATAGGTTTAAGTGTATGCTATATTTAAGATGTTTACACTGCTTTATCTGGAAGCTATTATATCGCTCTCTTCAAAGCCAAAAAGTCTTGACTTCTTTGACAAAAACAGTCATTCAACACAGGGGTTTCTGGTCTAAGTCTGCTTCAGATTTGGTGTTAGTTTAGATCTGAGCTGATAAGTTAAAACACCAAATTCATGCAATAACACAAACAAACTAATTGATGGAGGCAGCAGTAGACTAGCAACCCCCAAGTTCCTCAAGGTTGTCAAAAGAGACTGGTGTTAGTGAAAAGGGCATAATAGACATAAAATTCTCAAGTGGAAACGGCTATCTGACAGCGATGTAATGAACATATTCTAAATAATAAGTAAAGAATTAATACAGCATATATTTAAACGGATTGTTGTGTTTCTAATGGGCACATTTTCCAGTTGTTACAAAAATATATTTTGCTACTGACCCCATCCACTGCAGTACATTGCATAGCTTCCATGTCAGTACTCCATTCTGCCTCTCTAAACTGGGAGTGATCTACTATCCACTCTGTGGATAAGTACCTCATACAGCCCCACTTAAAAGAAACTGAACTATCCCTTTAAAGGTAAGACTTGGTCAATAGATATGTGTGTGTGTGCGTGGTGTGTGTGTGTTTGTAAAGCCAACAGTCTTATCTCATGAGTGGTTTTTGATTAAATTGGACAGATACATAACTCAGTGCCTCTCTTCATGAGTGCCCCACGATGTCTCATCTCAGGGTGAAAGCTTCCGTTTTAAATCAGCTGTGTGAACAAGCGTGCACTGTCTCTTTTCCTGATGTAGCCATCTGCTCTCTCACGATACTGTGGATGTTCCGAAACTACCTGAAGGCCACTGGCTCAAATGGAAAAAAAGGTATCGGCAGTGGACACACAGTCACAGAGCTGGAAAATCGATATACACTGCCTTCTAGATATGCCATGGAATCTTCTTTGCTACACTGCAGGTGATATTTTTACATAAAACCTGGTGCATTTCAAGAATAATGCCAGTGTCACACTGAGTTACCACTGAAGACTGCCTACAACGGCTTTATGCAGTTAGAAAACATTATCGATACACGCTGTGTCTTTTTAGTCATGGAATATGAGTCTGATGATTTCTATAATAGATAACATGAGCATTTTATACATTTAATAAGTCATAATCCCCAAAAGATTAATTCAAATGGCTTGGGTTGTTCTCTGACTTACCATGTAACTCCACCAGCAAGAAAGGGGTAGATCTATTCTTTGAAATACCCCAACATCTCTGAGAAGGATTGGCATGCATCTTTTTTTGTATATTTTATTATGGTTCCCAGAAAATGTATGCTAACTACTTGAGTAATTGCCAGGCTGTATAGCACCACAATAAGGTTGATATATATAGTTTGTTATTTTTAGCTACTGTGACAGCTTTTACAGTGGTTGTCGTGCCAACTGGTACAGAGATTCATGCTCCCCTGATGAACCCTTATCCTTTTATATCTTTCTGCTACAAGAGGCCAAAATTGTATATATTTTTTTTTGTTCATGACAAAAAATCTGCTTAAGTATTAAATTTCCTATCAGCCTCACTTGTAATGTGCTTAATTCTAATCAGCCAGTGTTAGCATTCAAGCATGCTGAACTACTATGAGGACCGTTATAGCAATTAGCTCAAAGCATTAGTGGTGCCTGCATGGCTGTGGACTCATAGTCTTGTTTCAACATTTTGTTTTAATTGTTTTCATGGATTTCTGTAGTTCGTGTTGGCTTAAAAGTTGACATGAAGGCTGAACTTTTATTCTCAACTCCTTTTCACAAACCTCAACATTATCACCTTTGAGACAGAAGGACTTATTGCACGGTGGTTGCAATACTTGTAGCTAGACATGCCTTATAAAATACCAACTCATCGATTTTTTTTATTTTTTTATTTGGATTGCATTTATAAGCAGAAAATAGACACAGAAAAATAAAGTAAATTTTATTTTTACTGCAGTAAAAATGCACTTTTAAGTCTTGTTTTTCTAACAATACAAAAATGACTGACAGGAAATGGCTTCTTCTCAGAGCAGGAAAATGAGCCCTGATATACAACTACACTCCATGCAGACACAAGCAAGAATACAAAGGAGGGCACCAATTTGAATCTCCAAATCTTAAAAAAAAAGAACGAAAACGAAACGAAAACCCTACTCTGTAATGAGAACAGTAGTGAGACCAGGAAAAAAGTCTTTCTTCCTACCATGAGTGATTTCTTTTTTACCTGTCAGAATTATGCAATTATGCTGAAAACAGCATATGCAGAACAGCATGTCTCTGGTTTAAAGACATCAGGTAATCAGCCAAAATAATAGCAGCAAGCCCAATTTTTAGCCTTGTTCCTTAGAATTGAGGAAATCATGCTAGCCTCCATTACTTTTGTCATAAACACATGTCCTGTTGTTCTGTTTGTTTCCTGCCTGGCTCTTATTTTTTTTATCTTCACTATATTTCATATTCCTCTGAGAGGTGAAACAATAGCTGTTTAAACCTTCAGTTAATTGAAAAGTTGACTTAGTTATTCAACCGTTTTCTAAAGCAAAAGTCAACACTGTAAACTTCTTATACGTGAACATTTGCTGGTTGCTGTAATCTTTTGTGATATAAAAGTAAATATGTTTTGGGTTGCCTGTTTGATACAGTGAGATATTTGGACATTTCTTCTTGACATTTTTGTCAAGAAGAAATGACATTTTTGCTTAAATTTTGCTTTTTCTGCCACTCTTTGCCTTCACTAGCTGACATTCAGAGTTTGTGGGTCTCTGTATTTACTGTTTTACTCTGTCACTCTTAATATCGTCTTATTCGTCATCACCTTATTTTAGAAAGGCAATGCCACACCTTTGAACCAGGTCGGAGCCGTGCTGTACCTGGGACTTCACTTCAGATAGCGGGCCCAGACGTACATCTCTGACTGTCTCCCTGTCACCTGTAGTTGTCTTTATCCAGATGGATAAAAGGATACTCCCTCTGGCCACTTCTCGCCTTTGCTTCCCTTTCTTTCTTTACACCTGGCAGTTGTCTCTTTCTGTAGGGGAGTCACTAACATGATGTGTTAGGATTGTAAAACTACAGCAATAAGTTCTTCTGTGGCTTGTGACAAAATATATTTGTCTTTTTTGTGTTGTCTTAGATTGAAAATGAAGTCATCTTTGTGTATGTTCAGGTTTTTTTAGTGTGTAAATTGTCTGTTTTTAGCTGTTTTTATTGTGTGTTTGCCTCGTATTGCACTCTGCATTTGTTCACTGTAAGCATACAGTATTGAGCACAGTATTGAGGATAGCATTTGAGCATAGTAATAACAGTTACCATATTGCCGAGTTTCATTTTCATTTTCAGCCTTTTGTCATCTGAATATGAAATGTTTTACTCAAGTGTTGTATAAATAAAAAAGACATACATCTTTTCACACTTTCAGGAATAACAGTATTTACTAAGATTCACACAACTTGCAGGCATATAACTGGCACTAATCTAGATTTTACTTTGTTCTTTTTTTTTAAGAACAATTTACAGTTAGTCTACTGCTGCTTTGCAGAGAGTTAAAAAACATAATAAAAGTGTATCAGCATATTTAAATCAACTCCTAAGTAGCAGGAAATGCCTAATCATGGCCATGAGTTAAATAATAATATGGTAGGATAACTGGCAAGGGTAAAGCAAGTGACTCCACTGTAAAAAGTTAATTCTGCCATGTTTAATTTTCTTACAAGATACAAATCTAAAGATAAATATCTGTAGTACTCAAGGTCTAATATATTTTTTTGTCATGGCTCCATACGTAACATTTAAAAAAACAGAATTGAAATATATGTGAAAATTCTGTAACAGCAAAGTTGCCAGTTTTTACTACTACTACCCCCCCCCCCCCAAAAAAAAGAAACAAACAAAAAAAACCCCACAAAAAACAAAAAACAAGTAGTCTGCCTTATTACAACCAAATGGGGACACATATAAGCCAATCACACTGTTGCACTGAGTCAAACGCAAAACGGTATACAACACTTTGAACTGTGTTGTAGCAGTCATATCTATTTGTTTTATTAGTGAAGTGAGTTGACTTACTTTATCCATAATGTGAATGGCATGGCATTTGTTTGAAGTGGGATTCTTGATACAGATTGTGTCTGCAGTCTGGACTGAGCCATAAATGAAGCTATAATGCTGTGTAACCCTAACCCCCCAAAACACAGACTCCTGTTTGTTATTAAATTTTAATATATTTGAGACACCTTAATGTTTTTTTTTAATGGTTTTATGTTGACATAATAAATTAAATGGTGAATTTACAGTTGCCTTTCTATGTGATCCATTTTGACATTAGCTGTTTCTGAGGTTTGGGATTATTTCCCTCTATCACCCAGTGAAACATCTGTTCATCATCGCTTACAGAGGGTTTGAGTCACCATATGTACAATATATGGGATATACTTGTGTGTCTTTGTGTATGGGGGGGGCAATCACGCAAGTCTGCTATTAATATTAACAGAAGATTAAAAATGACACCAACACACCTACTTAAACGAGATGAGATTTACACTGGGGGGTAGAGCCAAGATTAGAATTTTGCAAAATTATTAATCAGCACATTGAAAGAAAAAACAGACTTCTTAGATCCCAATGACATTGCCAGCAGCAATTTAGAAAAAAATAAATAAATAACTGCAGTGGGTGGTTAAACCTGTCCACACAACTTAGACCTTTGGATTAAGTTCCCACCTTTCTTTAACAAATGACGAATGATCCCTGCTGATGTACAGACATGTGCAATCCACGGACCTCTTCTAACGATGGGTGGTCAACAGCAACATGGCAGGGGTATCTACTTGATTAATGCAACACTGGTTATGCTTTCAACCTCTCACACAGAGGCAGAGGTATTCAATCATGATTGACAGTTTTTTTTTTTTTTCCTGTCTGCTATTACATTAAGAGGCAGACCAGTATATACTGTGCAGCAGTTGTGATATTAATACTTTTTTTCTACATGGAAAAGTCATCCAACAAGGCCAAAGGACAGCACATGATGGCTGATGGCTGGTGCTTTGAGATTTATTTATAGTAATAAAAGAAAATGCATTTAGTATCTGCAACTGGAGAACACAACAAAGAAAAAGCTGGTCTTGAATCCATATGCATACCATTTGTCAGCTCTCTTGAGGTTCCAAATGTGCAGGACTGCATGGTCTAGACCTCATTGTAGTCTATTAATATAATAAATGAACACAGCTCCATGTGTGTTGTTTATCATACACTTTCCAGTGAGCACAAGAGGCTGCATTCTAGCTGAGGAAACCTCCTTAGTGTATTTATAACATCTGCAGATACTTTTGTGAATTAATCCACCGAAAGGTATTTGTCACTTCATAAATACATTTTAATTTTATTAGGGCCCAACTGATATATTAGTGGGGCCGATATCGGGGCTGATATAGCCAATATTAGCATTTATAATGGCCGATAAATGAAAATTAAAAAGAACAGAAGAGAAACACCCTTGAACCATGCTATGAGTGTTGATGTTGCATAGTTTGTCTACCAGAGGGCACTTTGCAACTTCCCTGCTGGCAACACATGTGTTTGGTATGCCACAAACACAACAACCAGCTGATCTGAGCAGCGCTGGGCAGAGCATAAATGAGTAATCCACGACTTGTTGTGACATTAAAAGAAAATTACTTTTAAACTGCATTGTCATATTATCTTAGTAAGGACTCATAAATAACTAGACATAACAAATGTTATGGAAATCTGTTTATGTTTCGTGTGTCTGAAAGAAAAAAAATATCGGCCGATATGTTGGATTTTTAAATCACCAAATATCAGTATCAGAATTGGTCTTAAAAATCCTATATTGGTCTATTTCAGAACAGTTTAATTGTCTCTTTTGGAAAGTTTTTTTTTTAATTTATTTTGGTATGACTTGCCGTTTTTCAAGAAATTAGAAGAAAAACAATGGTGTTGTGCATACAGGAGCAGTAGGACCCTACACATGGCTGGAACTGGCTCTGGAGTCACTCTACTGACATGTTCAAAGAAACTCAAGATAGATGCATTTCACCTATACCAACTGCTCCTAATTTTTAGTGGGATGCCTGGAACTTTCTTACAAATTATAACAACATGGAAACAGATTAGTCAGTACAGTAGATTTGTCTTAACTCTAATGTTCAAGCTGTGTGTGTGTGTTGAATATGAAAGAAGGTCAAACACAAGGTTACATGTGTGAATACTGTGACTTATGAGCTACATCCACCTGACACACATGCATTAGGTAATCTAATAGACTTGATGTCTTGTACTGTAGGTTCCCCTCCCCAAACAGTCTCATAGGGCCCAATCATTTTGGTTAGTCTCTTATTAGAGGAGGCTGCTACATTGTAGACATGTCTGGTATTTAATTAATAAAACGGGTATGAACACCTGTGCTGGCATTCATTAGTGCGTCTCTTTAAAATCATCAGGCAGTGACTGTTGCAAATTATATGTTATGTTGTACCATGGTTTGAATTAGCCACTGAAGTGTGCAACTGTCTGAAAAAGGTATTGTCTTTGGCACTCTAGTGGTGTAAAAAGAGCTATTTTTGTCACTTTTCTGCTCATTCATTTTTTAGTCTTCACTGTCAGTTGTTAACTGGTCTGTGGACTGTATACTATAAAGTCATGCAAATTACATGCTGAACAACAAAAGGTACTTACTTCAGAGAACACAGATGACATAACCTTTCATCTGGGGAGGCTGTCCATCTGCGCTTACAAGATCTATTTTAAACGACAAAAAACATGTTTGCTCTAAAAATCCTCTTCTCACAATACCACTGTGTGCCACGTGCTGGCATGCATTATAAACCATCTTTTGGGAAAGCATTTGATGCATCAGTAACTTAGATGAATATTTTGTCAAGTCATGAAAGGTACGGGGCACCGTGTGTTCATGTCTGTAACACTGGTATTTGAATGGCATAATATCAGTATTATGGTGTGCTGCAGGCAAAAAAAAAAAACAACTAAAACTGAATGCACTTGAAAACATAGAGAAGCACTGACATCAATATCAGGCTGTCTGCTGACCCTCTCATAAAACTCTGTGCCCTTGTGAATGTGATTAAAACAACCCTCACCAACAGCTTCAAATGAGATAAAAGTGTTCTTCTTGCCATAGTAACAGAGGCAGTTTAATCCATCTATTTTTGCAGGCTGAACGTCAAAACACCCTCACATCCACTATTAACAACTGATGGAGGTTTATCTTTAAAGTGCAAGTTTCAGTTTGGGGTCTGTTATTCTTCTGCTGTTATTTTAAAGAGTAGAGACCACCCAAGCATGCAAGGGTCCAAAATGATATGTGCTGATAAATGATATCAATCTGTCTTGAAAGTAAAAGCTGTGCTTATTGACCACACCTACAGTCACAGCTGTAGAGTGATCATGTGTGGTCTATTGTACTAGTGATAGGATACATTTGTGGTGTAGAGTGGTTCCCATAGTGCATAAATGCTGCAGGGTGGCTTGTGGGCATGAAAAGACCTTGTATTCATGAATATTCCTGTGAAGTAAGATGATGAAGAATTTGCTGTAAAATAAATTGTTTGGATGCTATTGAACTCAGTGTGGACTCTGCTGTGTGTGGCAACTCTTATCTCATCAGGCTCATCTGATATGTGTCGTTACATCCTTCCTGTGAGCCTTCCTTATGTCCCAAATCCTCCTCCCAATTAGCCCTTTACTATAGATCTGCATAGGAGTACACATTCTGATATACTTACTGGATATAGAGCTTGATTATCACAAAGCTGCAACGTGTCAAGGCTTATATGGACTTGAACACTTAAACAACTACTGTGTTACGTAGTCTTCCCCTTTTTTCTTGGTAAACACTACAACCAGCTGAACCTGACAATGTAATTTTAAACAAGAATTAATCATGAATGCTGTTTTGTTCTGTCTTTCTATTTGCCACCCTCCGTTGAGGCTCCTTTACAAATTGCAGCACTGGTGAGCTGGCAACATACTGCTCTCATTCTTTGGAGAGACGTCAATAGGCTTAGTACTGTAGAAAAAGGGAAATAGTTTGCGCAGTTAGAAAAATGTCTTCAAATTTTATTTGTGATGCCTACAGAAAAAGTGTAAAATTCCCTATACAGTTTTCTAGAGATTTTATTTATTTTTCATATATCAGCAACTCTGTAACTGTTGTCATTATCAGTGTTAGCTGTCGTATCTCAAGCTTGTCGAGCAGAGCGCACAAAGAGTAATTTGCTTCATTGGCTGTCAATTTGTCATGTAGAATGCAGATATACGTAGTTTCAGTTGTTTGGCTTTGATGATGCAGCCAATATATAACAATTTATCTGATGTGAACAATGTGTAGAAAGCACTTTACAGATTTATGCTTTATGGGTATTGGATAACTGAGTTATTGTTTACATGGCATTATTACATTTTCAGTGTGAAACTGTTCAAACTGCACACCAGAAGTGTGGTTGCCTGCTTTAAAAAGGTCAGAAACATTGATAGCTTTTCTTCCCCCACATAGTATACCTGTCACATATTCTTTTTAAGTTGTTGATCAAAAAAAAATAAATTTTAAGCTTGCTTTCTATTTTCCAAACTTAACTTCATTGTCACATACATTAATTGACATTCAATTTTAGATCTTTGCATTGGTGGTCACCAGTTTCTTTTCTGTATCATTAACAAACACAAAATGCAACATTTAAATCACAGCACGCCAATGATAAGAACATTTTAAATGTAATGTCAGTACATTTTAAGCTTTCACATATCATTTCACATATTTTGTCCACATCCAAAGGAGCCAGTTGAGATGGTTCGGGCACCTGAGTGGGATGCCTCTTGGATACCTCCTAGGTGAGGTGTTGTGGATATGCCCTACCAAGAGGAGGCCCCGGGGCAGACCCAGGACACGTTGATCACTTGACTGGCCTGGGAATGCCTCGGTGGGCGTCTCTGTTTAGACTGCTGCCCTGTGACCCGAACCCGGGTAAGCAGCAGAAAATGTATGTATGTATGTATGGATTTTGTTTGGAATATAAGAAGGTCATGACAAGTTCCCAACACTCAGTGGCTTAGGAGGTAAAGCATATGCTTTTCCATCATAAGGTCAGCAGTTTGACCTCTGCTCCCAACCTCTTCAGAGAGTGACTGTTGTTCTTTTTTTTCAAAAATTATAATTGTGCTTCTGAACCCACCCCAGTTCTGAAATTAATACAGTGCCCTGGGTTTCCACTAATTTGACTTGACTTTCGCATGTCAGGCTGCATGCATGTAAAACGGCAAACACTCTCATGCAGCATTTATTTCCTGTGAGTTCTCTATAATTCAGTGTAGCGATATTGAAAGATATTATAATATGTCATTTAACTATGTAGATGTTTTCAGGCTGACAAAATATTACACAACCAAGCCTGTAGGCATATGAGCATTAAATCTTGGCAGCGTGGAGAGAGTGAGTGGGAAACACTTACTGATAACTCTTACAAACTGTCCATCTGTCAATTAAATAGAGGATATTAATTAAGATGATGAGCTTAATGAATTAAATTAATAAAGGCATTCCAAAGTGTTGTCATGCAACCAACAATAGGAGTGATTAACTGATGCCTTGTGTTTGGATTGTTCTCTTTGTGATGGATGTGAACTCTCGACAAAATCAAAACATGCAGCTAGGGAATATAACTTCATGGTTTATGGAAGAAACTTTTAAGTGCCATCAGCCATATTAGCAAACACCTAACGTGAGCAGAAGCCTTTATTTTGCTTATGGAATATTTAATATTTATGGAATATTTAATTCTTATATTTGTAATTGTTTGTACAATTGTTTTCCAGAGTGCACACAGCAGCCGAGGTACAGTACATTTTGTGTTATAGATGCAGCCTGATTCATGCTTGGCTGCAAAGTAGAGAAATATTTGTTTGTGTGTTTTAAAGTCTCTAAAGTAAAAGGGAAATTGATTTTTCTACACATACTGTAGGAGATTCTCTTTCATGAAGAGGTGAAAAAGAAAAGGCCTTCAGTGGCATTGGTTGCCATAATGAGAGCTTTGTTGACGTTTAATAGTGAAAAGCTGGTGGGAATAACAAATCTATGCTTAATTACTCAGCAAATCAACAACAACAACAAACCTGCTGGAATTTGTGTGATGTGTTTGTGTTGCCAAAGGGGAATATGCCATTATGTATTTTTTAATCCTTCCATCACTGCCTTTTGCAGCAGCCAGCCCTTTATTCTTCACACCTATTTCTCAGGATTGATTCATCAGCACACAATGCTTCATTTGCACATCTGCCCACTCCGAAGCCCCTTGAAATGCTATTCAAAATATTTAATCAAAACCCAACCAACAGAAAATGAGGGGAAAAGGGCCGGTGAACTGAAGCTAACACTTTGTGGCTTATCTTTAATCTTAAAGGTCATAAATGAACCGAGCACCCAAAGCAACAAGAATAAGAGATTCCCCTGACTTTGACACTCACATAAAGAGACATAAGCACCAAGAGGGAGGGAGGGAGGGAGCATTGAGCCTAAGCCTGCTCTCCCTGCTCTGCCTTTGTGAGGAAGTGTAGACACTGTGAGAAGCTTACAGCTTGAGCCATGTTGAGAGAAGAATGCAAAATTCAGAGCGACAAAAAAGGCATTTTGACCCCTAACATAGCGTGAGCTTGAGCCATTATCTTTCTCACTTCATCACAGGCATCAGCTTATGATCCTGTTCTCCTCAGTCTCTCAGCAGAATTTACCCAAATGTTAATGGTCTTGGGTGCCTAGTAGTGGCAAACGAGAGAGAGAGAGTATTGTCACTGGCTCTGCCAGTGTCTAAAGTGGAAGGGCAAGCCTTTGCCCCAGCTTTAAGCAGGGCAAATGACTCCTAGGGGAAAGTAAAACTGTCTATGCACATGTTGAATAAAAAGCTCATGACATATTCAGATATCTTGCTTGTATTATGCAAATTAGATTCAGCAACAGAAGAGGAGATTATACGAACAAGTTTGGTCAGCATTAATTTGTATAATAGGTTTGTATTAATTTGATATTCGCAGTTGAAAACATAATGACTTTTAAGGTTACTCAAAGTTATATGCTTCCACATAAAACCATACAGCAGTACATAGAAACAAAGTCTTATGTTTCCATGTGGACAAACTGATTCCAATAATTCATTTATTTTATTTGTTTATTAATGTATTTTATCTGACAGTCTAAAATATTCTAAATGTTTGCTTTACAATGAATCAAACAAATTTCAAAAGCAATTTTTGCAGATAGCAAATATTTGAGAAGATTGAATACGTGGAATTTTCCCTAATAAATTACTCATTCTATTTTGTCTCTATTTTGTTGCTTGCTGTAGATTAGCTAATTGAACTGTTTCAGATGTTTAACATGTCTATTATTAAGTTTTATTGTGACAGTTGATGATTTTGCTCTGGTTTAATCCATTCTATACTATGGAAAAGCCTTTTCCTCCACTGTCACATAAAAAAAAAAACTAAAGTAAATGCCTTCCTCTTCGATGATTAAAGAAAATACAAAATAAATAAATTAGCCCCATCCATCCATCCATCTATCCATCCTAAATAGTATTTCCTTTGTTTTACACAAAATCATCACTCATCATCAATATTCATTATCATCATTTAAGTATTACTGT
>VUQI01001121.1:0-16117 GCA_015106735.1 Paratilapia polleni | reverse complement strand
AAAAAAAAATTAGATTTCCTCCATTTTCACACAAAAGCCTAAAAACGTCACACTGAGGTGATAAAATGCAGGAGATGGAAAAAAGCTCTTCCTGCAGGAATGGCTCACTTTAACACACAAAGAAGTGGCTCCCCACACAGTTTTCAAATTACAGGAGGAGCACACTGGAAAAACAGTAGGTAATTTCACTTGTAATTATTGCTGGGGAGGGAGTGAAAAATTATTTGCATTCACACTCCAGACGGGATTACAATCACTGACCAGTGCAGGTAATATTAAAATCACCCCATTAAATCTTATCCGAATGGGGCTTTAGAATAGCAGTGACAAGGAGCCCTGAAACAGTGGTTAAAAAACATCAAATACTAAAGCACAGGTATGTACAGCACAGTTGTACTGTTATATTGAGTTGAGTGAAAATGGACCAAAATGTTCACTTTATGCAGCAGCTTCTGAAATTGGCTGAAAGTTCATACTGAAGAGATTTTAAAGTGTTGCTGTTGTGTTGGGCTAACAGTGAGGCAGTGTTGCCTTGGATTGTACAGTTTGTTGAATATGCCGGCATACAATAGTTTAGAGCCAATGTATAGCTGCATGTTGCCTTTGACCTCATCAGCCATGCTCAGAAATGCCCCAAAATGCTGTTTGCATTGGTCAGTCTCACTCTTCTCTTTCTATATAACAGTGTTCACTCAGTGCCAGGCGTGAAATAGAAAGCCACTGCACTCAGAGCGCTGAGTGGAGAAGCACTCCTACAGATGCTCATAATATGGAGCTAAAAGCCTGGTTCTTCCTCAGCTCACTGCCAGCCTTTACTAGTGGCTACACAATTAGCAATAATAGTTCCTCACATAATGTGTGTATGTGCCAGGGTGAACACTGAACACCCACATTTTAGAGGTGGGTGTTTAACTGTTATTGACTAAGAGGGGATTCTCAACTACCAACAAAACAAGAATGAAGACATGATCTGAACTGAGCACCTTCAAGTTTCCCAGAAGTCATAGCAGGATGACTGTGTAAGAGAAAATGCAATAGATGAAAACAAATTTTGTGTGTGCATGCGTGTTTGTAAACACTGCAGTGTTTAAAATGGGATGGTCACTTTACTATTGGACAATCCCCTCCCTCTTATTTTGAAAGTCCAGTCCAGCTAGCTCTGGTCCTTCCTGTCCTGTACTTCCCTACTGGCATGCTGGTTGGGTCACTGTAGTAGCAGTTCTCAATGCCATTCAGTCTCTGGAGTTTCTTGCCCTGCGATTGGACAGAATTCCAACATTTTGGACTGCAGAGGGTGACAGTCCAACCAGAACCTGGAGCAGGTGGAGACTGGGCAGCACTAGGCTTTAGCTCACTGAGGCTGAAGAGCAGGAATATGATTGTCCAAGATGTTGAGTTGGAGTCTGTTCACAGGATGAAGAATGTACTTGAGCAGCAGCTGATTATGTCTCCATTATTTATTGTCTCAAAGTAAATATATGGTACTAATATAAGAAAGCAAGACTGTCCAGGGCTCTTTCACACCCTAGATAGACATGGCTAATGACCTTCCAGGGGCTCCAAAAAGACCTTTGGTTGTATAGAAGTCTATACAGTTATTAGCTAGTAACTTGTCAATCACAAGTTGTTAGCCACTGAGCATGCGGTTTCCGAGTCAGATCCACACCTCGCTCGTCACATCCTGTTTCAAAACACTAAGATGGTGACAGAGAAAACGCTTAGCTCAAGGCTTCAAAATGGGTGATGTCACTGTGACTACGGTCATCTTTTGACCTGTTTCACAGGCACACACACTAGTGCACATGTGCAAGCTTTTGTGCACAAGGGTATGTCTCTTTTTCTTTCTGGTTGTACTGCCACAAACACAAACAGTTGTGTGGAAAGCACTTCCTGTTTTTGGGAGCTAAGCCAAGTTGAATATGGCACTGCAAGTGTTGAGTGGTTTGTTGCAATGAACTTTCTTTGCTTTTAGCTTAGTAATCCAAAACCTTCCCTTGTTTATACAAGAATCTTTTATGGTCCTCACTTTCACTTTGAAATGTGTTTCATTCTCAACTCAGACATTATCTCCATCTTGTTTGAAGAGGTTGGGATGATCCACTTCAGCTTGGCATTAACCGAGATCGAGGCTATCCAGCAACAGGCTGCTGGCCAGCTGAGATCACTCTGGGAAATTTAGGTGCTCTGTTTAGATAGATATTATGTAACATGATATTAGAGACAAGAATAGAACAAATCAGCACAGATCAGGGTCAAAGATCACAATTTAAAACGAAGTATACTCCTGCTGTGTATTGATACGCCTCTGGTGTTCTGTCTATTTACGCAGTTACTATCTTCCAGGCGTTCCTTATGAAGCTGTATTTATTTGCCTTTGTGCTTGGTCCTGTTACTGGCTAGTCATGTCAGGCTGCCTGCTTTTCAAATATAGAAACTTTCCTTTTATAAGGTCAACATTTATGATTGTTTGGCTCCATAATCTACCATAAAGCCAAAGCCAAAGTCCACTTCTGAAAATGGCTCATTAAGATTTTGATCAATCTTGTGCTTTCGGTGAGACAGACTTAGGAAATGCCATCAGAAAATTGCATTTCCCAATGACATTAGGCGCCCAGTTGACCATCCAATTCCATGTGTTTCTATTGAGATGTTAAGATCTGATATCATTTGGGTCAGAAAAACCTGCTTTTTTCTCTAAGTGAGGCAATTAAATTTCCTTGATGGTCTCTGAGAGCACTTAGTTTAAGAGAATACACTTCTAAATCAAAAAGCTTTCAATCATCTCAAATCATATTTGGGAGAAATCTGCCCCCGAGTGTAGTGTCACATGCAATGCTATTGAGCATGTGACAGACTTGTGCTGAGATAGGCAATGTTGGGAAAGGTTATTGTGCGTGTCTCTGCAGGCTGTGCATTGGTTGCGACATGTCATTTGTTGGAGATCCAATGCAACTTCATGTCAAAGACAGGACGGGACAAGAGAGACTAACCTTAACTGAGGACAGGCCTGCCAAATTGAGACAGAAGATATCAAAGGACATAAATGAGAAGAGAAATACTTACAGCCTGCTGAATTTATTAAATTTTTTCTCTCACACTGCGAGTAAATTTGGCAGTTGATGTATTAAGAGTAGCATTAAGAATGACTGCAAGTTTTAAACAGTCAGCTAATTAAAAATTTATTTTGATTTGGCTTTAAAAGCTCACCACAACACCTGCCATGGATGAAAGCAAATAAAGGCCATAAACATTTAAGGTTTAATTTTAGCAAGCCCCCCCCCCCCTCCCCAAATGCCTCGCCCCAAAACAGCATTACCTTCCCAAACTCATCCACATGTTCTCAGCTTATGTGTCTTTATCCTTTGCTCATGTAGAACTTGCAAATTGAGTGCAAACAGTAAACTTCTAACTTCTAAACATACAACCACTGATTCAAAAAAATCTTTTCAGGTTCCTCAAATTCAGAAATCAAAAATTCAGATCAATTAAAAAAGAAAAATATGGTCAAATTCAGATACTAAAATATGAGTATGGAAATAGATAAACAAACAGAGCCTGGACAGAATCCATCAAACCTCTGCCATATTAAAAAGGGTATGGATAAAGACTGGCTAAAGCTACAAGAAGTAATCATTTCATACAAGTTGAGACTACTTTAGGACAGCATTGTTCTTATATTGCAGAGTAGCAGAGTTATTATAATTTGGTATTTTTAAGGCGGTTTTTAATTTTATTTCATTTTGAATTTGTTAGCCTTTTTCAGTGTAGTTTTTATTGTTTAAAAATGTTTTGTTTTAGCTTAGTTTCTATTAGTGTCACTGGTAGTTTAGTCTTTTTAATTATGCTAATATAGGTGGTACCTGTCAGGAGCAGAATTAAGATGTTCAGATCAAATAGTTCAACACAAACACTGGACTTGCAGCCATTTGGACATCCCAGTACCACCTCACGCTTAGTGTGTAGACAGACTTGACCATAGCAAAGAGACTGAAACTACCACCCTGGTGCTGTGTTTATATTGGCACATCTGTAGCCACCCAATGACTGGTAGATTATTATATTTTCTATTTTAAGCAATTTTTCAGCCAGAACATGCTTGAAACATTTTAATATCAACTTCTAAATCTGCTCAACATCAAAAATCTTCATTTTTATGGATGCCGGGGGACTTTGCATGGCTGTAACACCTGGGAGAACAGCTACAAGCAACAATTTATTGAACGGGGTGAAAGAATTTGGACCAATTGTGTTTGGACAAATGTAAAGCACTGCTAAAACTTTGGACATTAAAAAATATAAAAATTAAATGCCAGAAAAGTTTGGAGGGTTATAATGATGCGCTCTGGTTAGGCTAATATAGACAGACTGGGCTAATTTATAAATTGCCAACACATTGCAATCAGTCAGAGTCAGTCTGTACTGATGAGTGCAACTCAGTCAGTTGATAACTGACTGTATTCTAGTTAATTCCTATATAAATGTAAGGTTGCAGAGTGCCTGTGCCATTTTGCAGTTAAATCACCATCCTGCAGCAACTACGTCTCTATTGGTGGAAGAATTTCTGAATTTCTGTTTCAAATCTGTGAGGTTCTTGCTGGACTCTGAATGTAAGTAGTTAATGTGAATCTCTGTGCATGTAGATGGCAACAGGTTTGTTACAGATGGCAGCAGATTTGTAATTTTCAACAATTAATCACAGTTAATCGTTGTATTATGACAAATGGATTGTATGTAATTGCCAGCTTGACCCCATTCAGTTGCAAATTGGTAGCAGACTGATAGCAGACTGACTCCGACTTATTGCTTTTTTATTGTTGTTTTCATGCACCAAAGTTGCTTTGAAGACAACAACTGCGAGTGGTTGCAGACCTGGTCCCTGTCTTCTATGCAACCATTTCAAAGGCAACGAGATTGCGAGCTCATTTCACACGGTCACAGTAATTTTGGTTGTGCTGCGGTCTCCAGCCACTGTTTTCCCTAGTGGGACTAGCAAGGCATATCAAATACGCTTGGATCATGTGACCAATAATTTGTAATGTGATAGGTCAGGGGTGTTTTTTTGTTTGTTTTTTTAAGGTGGGAAGAATTTGAGTGTTAGTGGGTACTTGAATTAGTAAACCACATTGGCTCCATTCTCTCAGGAATTCAAAATTCATTTGAGTTTTGGAAATAATTGGTGACTGAAATCTGGGTAAAAAACAAAAACAATTTAATTTTTGAGAATTATAACACAAAAAATAACTGATTTTTTTGCTGCACAGTTGAACATTATATCAAACAAAGGTAACATATAAAGAGCTTTAGTTAATAAAAAATGAAAAACATGCAAAGAGGCCATCTGGAGAGTGAGAAATAAAATCCTTAATTCTCTGTAACTACCTGCTCACTGGTTTACCATTCGGCTCTGTTTTACGGCAGCTAATTAGGCTGGTTTTATAACCAGGTTTACTTAACTCTGTCATGCAAGGATAAATTACCATTTTGCACTTCTCACTTAATCATCTTAATTACCACAGGCAATTTATCAGGCTGTCTTCAGGGTATGAATAATTGGAAATATTATTAGATGAGAATATACAATGGATCTATCAAAGTAGGCTGCATATGTATGAAGAAGAATATATGGTACATTTTAAGGAAATACAGTGTATGTATTTTTTACTATAAAATACATTACAGTCAATCAGGTAATAGATTGTAACTTAATGATCTCATACAGCTGTTATATAGTCATTAACATTGGCTCTGTATTTGGAAGAGGCTGACCCTTCTCTCACTTTGTCCACATTCATTCTCACACTATATGAGCAACAAAAGTGGGATGCAGCAGCCGCCCCTTCCACGCAGATCAAAGAGGGGTGTGCTGTGCTGCTGTGGGCTTACTTGAGAGACTACTAACATGAAAATACCACATCCCAGTTCTCAGTAGGGGGCCGGTCTGTAATTGTGTCTTGTCAGACCTCCAGAGTCGCTCTCACAGCTTCGTACCTGACATTTTCCTCCAATGAATTTATTTTCCATTCTCTGGTATTTTGGCAGTTGTGCCACTTGTGACCAAATTTAGCTCTTTTTTTCCTCACCATGTGCACTGTGAGCCAGTGATAAAACTGTGTGTGAAAATTGCACTTTTTATGAAAAGAGAGCATTACCCTCATCAAGAAAAGGTCACATCGTGTAAGTGATGAGCGGCCAAATGCACCAGTGTTGTATGAGATTGTAATTCATCACTTTAGATGTGTGTGTGTGTGTATTTTAGCAAAGATAGAAATGGCCACAAAATTCGGAACACTCCGGTTTGAAGAGAGAGAGACTCCAAAATCAAATTTACCATGAAGCCACTTCATGTAAATAACCAAAACCAAAAAGGACTTCTATGATGCATTATCTCTTCAGCTGTGCTTACATAAGTGTGCCATGGTTATAATGAAAGGCATTGTTCACAACACAGACCCCAATCTCAAACCATCATAACAGACAATTAACTGTCTGTAAGAGGCACATCACAGAGGTGATAATGTATAAAGATGGGCTGTTTTTGGTTTTGATAAACTCACTCCCTTGGCATCATCCTGAAGAAAACAGGATCGAACATCTGCATCACTGGCATTCAACTCCACCTTAAACGGCTTGGAAAAATCTGGAGCAGCAAGGAAAGGTGAACTGGACAGAAGAGCTTTGCCTATGTTGGTTTCTGTCAGAGCACCATGTGCTTTTGAAAGCTCTCTGTTGGGCTTTGCATTGTGTTATCCTGTTGTGTAGTTTAGGTTCCACATTAGCTTATTGTTTTGTTTGCTACTCTTATTTTAATTTCCATCCTTTGTTTCGTCTTTTTATATTAATCTTGCCAGAGAAAGCTTGTAGGGGAGAGCTGCCATTTCTTCTCCTTTTTTCCTCGAGTTGCTAGGGAGTTTAGTTGCACGTTTGTAATTTTTCTTTTGTCTAGTTTAGTTAGTTGATGGTGATTTTGTTTTAACTTCGGGCTTTGTTTGTTGCTTTGACCTCGGCTTGTTGGACATCAGGTTAGACTATTTAGTTAAACTGGGACATAACACAGATCGCAAATTTATTTCCCTTCCATAAAAGCAGCTGTTTAAAAATAAAAAACAATGTGAATGAATATATATCAGTTTTGAGGAATTCGGGGCATGGCTCATGCCATTTATTAATCAGTAATTTCTTCAATAACTTCTAAACAGGTCAGTTGTACCAGTCTGTCTGTACTGGTCTGCTGTTATAAAGACAGAGCTGAGCATTAAAGCAACGAGCTATGGGTGCTGACCAAAAGAATAAGATCAAGGAGACAAGCTGCAGAAATGAGCTTCATCTGAAGGGTGTATGGGCTCTGCCTTAGAGATAGGGTGAGGAGCTTTGTGATTCAGGAGAGACTCAGAGTAGAGCTTCTACACCTCCACATCGAAAGGAGGCAGTAGAGGTCGATCGGCATTTGACTAGCATGCATCCTAGGTGAGGTGTTTCGGGCTAGTCCAACTGGAAGGAGACCCCGGGACAGGCCCAGGACATGCTGGAGAGATTATGTGTCTCAGCTTGCTTGGGAGCCCCCACCCCCACCACCATTAGAGCTGGAGGAGGTGGCTGCAGAGAGGGAGGTCTGGGCATCTCTGCTTAGACTGCTGCCCCCACGACCTGGATCTGGATAAGTGGAACAAAATGGATGGATGGTCATTTTGTCAATGAAGGTTTCCTTGTTTCCCGGGAACAAAAATGGAAACGAATAACAAAATCAAAATACTAGGGGGGTATGGCCGATCATGGCTGATAGCCATGATATCGGCTATCAGCCAAATTGTTATTTTAAACATCAGCACAGAATTTCACAATCTGTGCATCCTTGGTAATAACAACTCTTAGACACAGAACCAATTTACTGATACTAACACTAACTGTGATATGTACAAAGATTTATATCTTGTTATCATATTTATAATATACATTTATACTCAATATATTATGCTCTTCCCTATGCTTTTTATTATTTATTATTTTGAGTGTAATTCATCAAGTTAGAGATAATAAATCTAAAACAGTCAAATTTATCTTTTTGGTGTTAACATTTTTTCATAGATGTTAAAATCTTATTATTGTTGTGTTTTTTTGGCCTCAGTCATGTAATGTTTGACAGCCCTGGTTGTAGTGGAATCAGATTTTTTTATTTTGGAACGCACAGACGCATGCTGTAGGCCGTCTCATAGCACACCTCTGACTTTCTGTAGGGCTCCTTGAAAGCTCCCCGTGCTAACATGCTGCATGTTACTGAGAGGAGTGAAGATTAGCATATGACATGACAGATTACATTAAATCATGTCTGCGCCGTACTTTATGACATTAGCCTCTTAGCCCAGGCATACAGATGCATGCAAATGCTCCCTCAAACCCTCTTATTTAAATCTGCTGCATGACATGGCACCTTTGATATGATTATTAGTCATCTAAGCGACTTGACTTCACCCTCATCAGATAGGGGGTGTCAGCGAAGGTGAGAAATGATGGCCACTTTGAACACGAACCTTGACGAGCTGAAAATCAGACGATCGACTGAAAAACGTTATTTAACAAAGGGCGGCCATGTGGGGAGATTTTTCCAACCCGTCTGTGCTCACATTATTTTCTGTTTAAAAATGTTTTTAAAAAGTTGAACAGAAAGCATCACCACCTCCTCAAATATCACAAAAGGAAAAAAGTTGTTAGAAATGTGGTTGTTCATTTCATGCTGGCTAACTCATTAGTAACAGAAGTCAGTCTGTCTCAGTCATAACTGCTGCCCAGATGGCTCTCCAATCTGCCCCGTGTAAAGAGTGAATCGTCATAATAATACATAATCTTCTGTTTAACACATGCCTTTCGCTTCATTTTTTTAAATGAACTAGTACAGTAATACATAAATCAAGCTCTTCCTTTTTTTACATCTTGAAGTGACACAGAGATTGTGAGTTATTGTGCCGTCTGAACGACGTCAGTTATCGCGGTATTTCAACCTCATTCCAATTGTCAATCACACCCAGTGTTTGCATATAGTGATACCCACATTCGCCTGCTTTTCAGGGAGGTAGGGATTGTAGATACTTCTCTCCAATTATTCCCAGTACCATCGGAGAAGCCCCCAACACCACTCGAGTGTCTTGTCTGTGCTCCGTGGTCTTTAATCTTAATTATAAAGCTATCATTACAGCATGAACCCTGGGCTGCCAACAGTGGAGCCTTGGGCTCATCTGCTCTGAATCAATCAAACTAAGTTCTGCACTGGAGGACTTTTTCTCTTTTTTTCAATCAGGTCATTTTGATTCTCCCTTATCTCATTTTCATAATTATGCTTGTCCCTTCTCTAATGGAGTGAAAATGCTCTACCTCCCGAAGCTTTACATGGTCAAGTCTGAATATTAAAACTGTGCTGCAACCTTGAGCATCTGACCTTGCTTTAGAACTTTGTGACAATAAAATGTTTTTTGTTTTTCAGTTGCAAGCAAAGCCTCTGTGAGCAGTCCAGAAGATTAGAATTTGTTCCCTGCTGCGCTTGTTAATAACGCCTCGTTAATAGAGAAGGATGAGACAAGAACAAAATAACTTTGGCAATTTATTGTTTATGAGAAGGTGTTAGATGTGGAGTTATGTGTCTGCGAAACACCCTCATTCACACTCAAATTGTTGGCGTCTGCTGTAAATCAAGGCAGTGAAATTGGATGACGGAGAGAAAGCTGGCAGCAGCCAATGACAAATTCTCCCTATCTCAAACACAGCTGACATCTTAGAGCTGTGATCAAGTGGAATGATCAAAGGCATTCAGTACTCCATTTAGAGGTACAGTAAGTGTGTGTGTGTGAAGGGGGTGACAGTATCAGGAGGTTTATTTAAAGTCATATTGAAATTTTATACTCATTTCATACATACCCTTTGTGTTTGTGTACTCATGTGGTCAAAACCATGACTGCCATAAAGAGGATTGTTTGAATTTATTTGTCACTTCTGCTTGAATTTACAGTTCATATGACAATGTTGGTACTGGTAATTGGTAGTTTTATTGATGCAATGTCTGTGTGGGCAAGCACTAAAAATAGTTTGACAGCAATTTCAAGAGCACACAGGCTGTTAATCAGCTTGAGGGGTGATGTTGTTAGCAGCTGCTTAGTCCCATCTGTGATATGAGCACTCTTTGTGTTATTCAGAGTATTGATTTGAATTAAAAGAAATATTTTATGCACCTTTCCTAATTACCATAAATGGAGTGTGTATACTTGTTAATATTAATGGGAATATATCTGGAATATGTCAACAAACACACTTAATATGCTACCATACACTATCGAAAAATGAAACATTTGTGTGAAGCTATCACCACAGTGTTGTTGATCACAATATTTTTTGGGGAAAAATCTACAAAAGTATTACATAATCTGTATAATATAATAAGTGTACACACTCTAAAGTATACAAAATGTCTAAAAACTAGAAAAAAGGCCAGTCTTTCAATAGATTTGCATCACAAAGTATGAAAGCGGGTTACCTATAATATGGAAATTACAAAACAACTCAAGAGTAGTTCTTGATTTAACTGTTTTGGGCTTTCAGTTTGTAGTGCATGAGTCTAATATGCTTCCCTTTGTAACAAAAATTGACCTGTCTTTTTGGAGGAGGTACCATTTCTATACCTTGGAACGTAAGAGAATGCACATCATGGCCGACTGAACTGAAATGATCTTGCATACTTTATTCTTTATGTTACTTTAATGTTCAGAGATAATAATTTTTCAATCTTTTTTAAATTGTTTTCCCTACAAGTGTAAAAGCTGCCCAGAGCAGACCGAGAATCCCGGCTGCGCACAACCACAGCCAAGCAATAGCAATTATTTCCAATGTTTGTTATCTTAATGTCACTGTTTACAAACATCTTTCAAAACTATGTCTAAAAAATTTAGTTCACTGAACAGTTTGTGATGTATAAACAATGCACTTTTTTGCCCCAAATACTCGCCCAGTAAACCTCTTGGCTATGAGGGGAAAATCTCCACTCAGCACAGCCAGACACACCTGGGGGTGCGACCTGGACAGTCAGCCAGTGAAATTTGGGCCCCTTAGTGATGCTGGCGACTTTTCCGTCTTTGGCATGTGTGATAACTCTGTGTGGAGTGCAATCGATCGACGGTTTCTTGTAAAACTAGTGGAGTTTTTATCAGAAGTTTAATCATTTACAAATGTACTACAAGAGACTATTTGCACCGTTACTAAACCACAATAATTCACAGAGCGGACACAGTTTGACAGCTTCAAGTTAAAAATTCAAAAGAAGATAAACAAAGATAGATAAATGGAATCTGTTTTTTACGTGTAAAGTTTAGAAATTTTAGGAAACACAAAAAAGTAAAAAATAAAAAGTTTGGACTTCAGGCTCGTTTTTTCGCATGCTGCATCACAAACAGTATAACTGCCTACATAGAAAATTGTTATAGTTTTCTTGCTTGTGTTGTTTTTAAAATGGCTTTTACCTAACACGTAAATTATGCACATCAGTAGAAGTGATTATTTCTGCTATAAAACAGAAGTTTCTTTCTTTGATAAGAATGATCTTTTTTCAATCCTGGAATATGCTGTAAATTGCTTCAGCATATTTCTGTAAGCTATTTTGTTTAGTTGCATATGAGCAAGAGTTTCCTCTACTTCTCCAAAATAACAGCAGTCATGCAGTGTATAGATCTAGGTCTTTTATTGTGAATGGCAAAGACAGGAAGAAGCCTTTATAGGGTGTTGCTAGTGGAGTGAAACCCTGAGTTGCAGTGCAAGCCGCTATTTTATTTTATCTTGTTTTATTTATTTATTTAATTTGTGCGTGTGCTCCAATGTTGAGCTAACTTGATGCAGCTGAAGTAGCTGGGGACATTGGCTGTGGGGACATCGATCTCTCAATTCAGGATTGTCATAGGATAAAAGTGATCTTTGTGAACATTTACATACTGATTTGCTGTCACGCCTCCTTCTAAGGGGACCAGTGGACAGTGAAATGCCCCTTCACTGGATCACCTCACTGTAGGAGTCAAGGGTTCATGTTTTTCCTTTAATTTGTCACCAGTCCAAAACAATTTTCTGATTTGGAAATATTGAAAAATATGCATAGTAGATGGAAGTGCCATTACATTTGCTTCATATAAAACAGTGAGGAGAATTAAGATTTCTGTTGAAATGTAGCATGCATAATTGTGCATCAGCAGCACCGATCATTCTGTAGTTTCTTGTTAAAATTCTTGAGGTTCAATTTCCAGATCCAGAGCTAAAGTTTAACTGAGAGTGAACTTGTGAACTTTTTGTCTCCAGTGCAGAAATTCAAACGAAATCTTACAAAAAAAGGTAACCTGTAAGTTGCTTTATTCATCATTAAAGACGATAAAACAGATCAAAGAGCAGATGAACTGAGCTTTTCAACTTTTAACAGGCAGAGCAGGTATGGTATTGCTTCCCACTGTCCATGGCACCCAGTCCTAGCACAATGGGAAAAGAGCCTGACAAGTGAGCATAAGGCAGAGAAGATTATGTGGAGTTCATAGGTCACATTTCTTTAATGCGCAAACCCTCCAGAATACCTTTTTATTGCTGTCTGGGAGAAAGCAAAAGCCTCGGTTTAATGCGATAGAACTGAGGTCCTCATTGGTGTTAAAATATGCAAAGCAGTACATGCTAACATTAACCAGTGCCTACATTATTTATCCTCCTGAAAAGTGTTTTATCAGCACTAGGCCTGCTTTACTTCACTTTAAAATATTCAAATTAGAGCGGAACTAAAATATCCACCTTGCAAAAAGCAGAGCTCTTTAACATTGGATTTTAAAATTAAGCTCACAATTGTCATATATCTGGTTAAATACAGTTTGGTTTATTGCAAATTCTGTAGCACTGCAGTTATTAAAGGAGTCGCCGAAGGCTCAGCTATCCACAATAATCAATATTTTCCCCCTGAAGTGCAGTCAAGAACTGATAACTATTCAAGTTTTGCACAAAGTTCAAGGAGTTTCACTTTAGGCTGAAGCAGAGCTGAAACTGATGTTAAGTGACAGAGTAAAAATGTCTTTAAGGATAATTTTTGTGAAATATGTGGATTCCAACACTGCTTAATGAAACGAGGCCTGCATTTCTTAAATTTTGTTCCACTTTGAGCACTTTGGCTTCAAATCCACTTCAAAGTGTTTGTATGAGAGTTGCGTGAGAAACATAACAAATGAACATATTAATTTCTCACATGTTACTTAGCGTTCATTTCTTAGACTTTGGTGTTTGATTCTTTCCCTGATGTGGACTTTATTTACATGGCAGGGGGTTTTAGAGGGAGAGGGAAAAGCTTTTACTGTGGTTTACGTTGGCCATGTATCATTGGGTTTACTAAAAACGAAAGAGCTGTTCCTTGCTTTTTAGCACTCAGTCTCCCCCTCCACGCTCTTTATTCCCTAACACCCATCACAAATTTGGTCTGGTATGTGACTGCTAATTTATCCTTTCAATGTATGATATCCTGTCATCTCCTCATTTGTCCCTGAGTGTTTCTAATCTGAGATAATCCCAGTCAAATCCTTTGATTGTGTGTTTGGACCCGATCCATCTCTAAAGAAGCAATTTAATGGGCTTCATGGCACTTGGTGTAAAGTCATTTATCTAGTGGATTGGATGTGAATGCTTGTTTTAATAAGTGCTTTTCACGAATAGTAGGAGACGTGCCATTTAATTAGGCAGAGTGTAGACCTATCTCATCCTCACAACTTGTCCAATGTCTTTTTTTTTATTTCTGAAGCTGAGTGCTTTGTTTGAGAAGGTATAGGACTCTTCAGATTTCTGTAGAAAGAAATTAATTGTGTGATCTTGTGGTTTAAAGCAGGGCTGCACAATATAAATGATGTAAACACTGATAGCGATGGAAACATTTTGATGGTATGAAAATTATAAACATTTGATAATGTATTAACAACTAATAGTCTCCATCCATTCATCCACATAAAAAAACCCATAGTCCAGACATGTAGAAACAGACAGCCTCCTTCCCAAAAGAGCCAAAAATGCATTTAAGTCATCCAACCACACCACAAACTACAGCTAAAAGGATGTGATGTTTACACTGGTAATAATATAAGAAAGCAAATATCTCACTAAGGTAAAAACTACTCGAAAGATAGGAGCCTGATTAAAAAGAAAAAATAAGTAAGGCCTCAGTCCCACAGGTCTAGAGACCGGGTGGCGACCCCCTAGTAACCTGCAGTCGCTAGGGAGAAATGTGTATTCCCCAACTGGTTGGCAAGTGGCTGCTGGAGGCTGCTGGCTGTCTCAAGGTGAAATCGCTCGCAAAGATGGTGTTGCACCAAAAACCACCTAGTAGTAAAGTAGTAAAACCTGAAAAAGTGCGACACAAACTGGAAACAGAGAACATTCGCCTTCAAAGTAAAAGTTGTGCCCTACTGCTAAAACCAACACATTTTCTAAGGCGCAACTTTTACTTTGAAGGCAGACGGTCTCAGTTTCCAGTATGTGTCCCATTCTTCACAGTTTCATGACAGCTTAGCGAATAGTTGGTGAGTGTTTGCAGACAAGTCGGTGTCTTCCATACAGACTGCAGGTGACCGCAATAATCTGCTAGCGACCAAAGTAATCGCAAGGAGGTTTTTTGGTTCAGCATCATATACCTCTTTGCGAGCGATTTCACCTGGCAACAGCCACTCGCCAGTATATCTCAAAATAATTTTAAAAACTATTGTTCAAACATTTGAACGCTAACTACAGAAAAACCATAAACTGTAAAACTGCAAAATATGGATGCAACTTCCAAGTCTAAATACTTAAAGCAGTGTGAAAGTACCTTAACCCTGCATTGTTTTTAATGGCCAGCAGGGGGCGATTCTTCTGGTTGTTAAAAGATTGATTGTGGAGAAGACTGTAGGAAAAAGCCTTTCAGCTCCCTTGATCTTTGACTCAGTAAAGAGGTTCCTGATGGGTTTATGGTCTCAATCACTAGTTTCAAGACACCGAATACAACATGAAGTTCATTTTGCAAACTGAGTGTCAGAAAGGAGGATCAAGCTGGATATGCTTTAGATAGAAATAATCAACAGGTTCAGCTCGAGGCTTCACAGACGGGACTTCACTAACCAATAGGTGACGTCAAAATGACTACTTCCATCCTTTATATACAGTCTATGGGAAAAACACAGGTGACTTTTACATAAGACAATGCTTTGAAATTAAGGGTTAAAACCCAACCGTGTTTCAGGTAGACAGGTGCAAACATTCCCAACCCAAATGTACGAACTAAAGTAGATCTGCTGTTACTTTAAAACTTGACATAGTAGCTTCCACACATACACACACTGGCTGTTTCATTCCTAAACAAGGATTTTCCTAATTTAGCAGGTGAATTTCACATATATAGGTATGATTTTCCACAGTAAGAATCTAGATATCAACAACAATATTGTAGAAAGCTAATGTTGATAATTAGCTTGTGATTTGGGTTTTGGAAAGGTTAAATAAGTGCACGACCCCTGTGACTGTAAGCAACTTTGTTCTAATCATTTATTAATGTTTTTTTTTTTTTACCATCTTATACTTCCTTTACTTTATGTCTTATTTTACTGTCCATCACACTTTAGCTTTGTATTATGCGAAATATAGGAGTTATAAAAGCTTATGCTAAGGATTGCTAAAAAGGGCCAAGCCAACCATATTTTTCATGATACCCAGCTGTATTTATCCATGAAGCCAGATGACAAACACCAATTACCTAAACTACAGGCATGTCTTAAAGATATAAAGGCCTGGATGACCTCTAATTTCCTACTTCTAAATTCAGATAAAACTCAGGTTATTGTACTTGGCCCTAAAAATCTTAGAAATATGACATCTAACCAGATACTTACTCTGGATGGCATTACTTTTGCCTCCAGTGACACTGTGAGGAATCTTGGAGTCCTTTTTGACCAGGATATGTCTTTCAACGCGCACATTAAACAAATATGTAGGACTGCTTTCTTGCATTTGTGTAATATCTCTAAAATTAGAAGCATCCTGTCTCAGAGTGATGCTGAAAAACTAGTTCATGCATTTATTACTTCTAGGCTGGACTATTGTAATTCATTAT
>VUQI01001120.1:4438-19782 GCA_015106735.1 Paratilapia polleni | reverse complement strand
TTGTTCCCAATGTCTGCTGCTTGACCTTGTTCTTATGAACCGCCGTCTCAGAAATTTTAAGGATGGAGGCAACCCGACGCTCACTGTATCCCTCTGCCAGTAAAGCCAGAATTGAACCCTTCTTTTCCTCACACAAAACCTTTCTTTTCATTTCTTTTGGCATGGTCAATAGTTATTTTTTTTTATTCCACTTACTTTTGATGTACTACTAGCACTGTTTTTGCCATCCAGTTGGTCCTATTGCAAGAGGATAGTGATGACCACAGCAATGGTTTTTATACTTTTCCTTGTTAAATAAGATTTAGTTCAGGTGATCACCTCATCAGTACCTTATTAGGTAGAAACAGGTGTGCTTGTGTTGGAATTCAAGAGACACTGGAATGGAATGACATATATGTAGAGATGCTGATTTCTGAAAAATTTGCAGTGGTCTCTTAATTTTTTCCAGAGCTGTATATTTAAAAGCATTCAATTCAGCTAAATGCTTCAAGTTGTTTCCTTACGGTCAGGTAATGCAGGCCCCAGTCACACAGACTTAGAGACTGGTCACCGAACCCCTGTTAACCTCTGGTCACTAGGGAACAATGAGTATTCCCTGGTTGCTGGAGGTTGCTGGCTGTTGCTGGGTCAAATTGGTTGCAAAGAGGTGTACAGTGCTATACCAAAAACCTCCTTGAGCTTGCTTTTGTGTCTAGCAGATTGCCGCAGTTGCCCGTGGTTTGGAAAATGTCAACTTGTCTTCAAACACTCACCAATTGCTCGCTGAGCAGTAGTGAAATTGTGAAAAGTGCAACGCAAACTGTGTGTTCGCCTTCAAAATAAAAGTCGTGCCTACAACCAACATGTTTCAAAAGGTGCAGCTTTTAGGCAAATGTTCTCTGTTTCCAGTTTGCATCACACTTTTTCAGGTTTCACTACAGCTAGTTGGCCAATAGTTGGTGAGTGTTTGCAGACCAGTCAGCGTCTTCCATGCAAACTATGGGAAACCGCAGCAATCGGCTAGCGACCAAAGCAGTGACAGGGAGGTTTTTGGAGCAGCACCCTCTTGGCGACCGATTTCACCTGGCGACAGCCGGCAACCACTCACCAACCAGCTGGAGAATAGACTTTTTTTTTTCCCCTACTGACTGGAGGTTGCCAGGGGTCACTGACCAGGCTCTACTCCCGTGTGACTGAGGCCTTAACTTTAAAATAAATGTTCAGTCAACATTAAGTTAATTAAAATGTTTTATGGTAGCAAAACATGTAACAAAATGTTTACATTTAGGGAAATTATCATCATAAATGTAAAAAAAAAAAAAAAATATCCCTTTTCTAAGCGCCAATGGTCCCCACCACAATATTTCGCAATTATTTATTTATTTATTATTAATAACACATCACATTATTTACTTTGAAGTCAGAGTTTTCAAATATTTTGCTGTTTGTGTCATATTGTTCACATACTGGATAGTACAACCCCCAACTTCTCCAACTAATTGCTATCTTTATCTGTGTAGCACAGCTATCCACTAAGCACCTTAATATAGATCCAACTGATATCCAAACAATAAAGCTGGGTTAGAAAAAGCCATTTATCTCTGGCAGCACAGCTAAGAAATAGTTCAGTCTCCAAGTATGAGGGGACGGGGATGACTTTGTTCAAGAGAATTTGGCTAATCCCATAAGAAAATATATTTTCAACCCGTTGAAAGCTGTCATCGTTTTCCTGCTCTCAACCATCCTTGTTTGTTGCACAGTGTATTATCTATGAATAGAGAGAGTGAGGTTGTCAAAGGGAGAGGAAGAGAGAAAGGGCATCATGCTAGCAAGTAAATGTCACATTGTGAGGGGTGGTGAGAGAAGCCAGGTATGAAATTGGATGCTGTGTTCTTTAATTTAATCCCCAAAGTAAACAGAAATGCTACAAGATTGGATCTACAGTACAGTTAGCAACATCGTCTGAAGCTTGTCAATATGCCGAAAGTAACCAGAACATCCCTGCTGCTCAACACACGGCCCAAGCCAGAGAGAGGCAGAGAGACATTTTACTCAAAACCTTCTGTCACACTTTCACTTTTGCTATAATCTTCCTTTAATTCTTTCTTTAAACCCTACGTTCCTTTCTATTTTTGCCATAATCCCTCTTCCCTTTGTCATGACCCTCAAGGCTGAAAGTGTCTCTCTTAATTCTTTTCTCTAAAACAAAGTTGGTTCTGATACTTCCCCCCCTCTTTTCACTTTTGTCATTTAAATAACTATTTCTTTAGCGCTTATTAAATTTTCTTTTGCCTAGGGCAATTAGAAAGCTTTCTTTTAATGTACTTTCAGCAATCGTGCCTTGATGTGAGATTGTGTGGGCGTTCCCACGCAGTGAATGTGTAGAAATTTATAATAGTTAAAATATGCGCATTCATGTTCTTCCTTTCTGTAAGAAAGAAAAGTTACATTTTTGATTAGTAAGCAATATATTAGAATATTGTGAAAATTTTAATAAACTTATGGGTTGCTAGTTGGTTATAAAGCACCTGGTAGGTCTATCTTATCCCTATTCGATTTGATTTCATGAGATTGTTTCGTGTCATGCTGATATTAAATCTCTTCGAGCATCATGAAGAGGTGGAGATCAAGGTCACATTTTACTTTAGTGTGACTGATGACAACATTTGCTTTGTCTCCAGCTCAAGAAATCATCATTAGTTTTTGTAAGATGAGATTCACTCAGTAGCACAGAGGAATAGCTGTCACCCTATTCTCACTGCCTGAGGATAACTACTTCATAATGTAAAATAGGTTCAGTGTTTTTAATTTTCAGAGTAAAATTGTAAGGCTAATTGAAGCTTGCGTTTATTTATTAATGGCATGCAAAAACATGCTCTATGTTGGAAAAGTTAAAATTCTTTTGAAGCAGATGCAGTGGGGAATTAGTTAACTTGCTTGGATCATGCAGGGCTTTGTTTTCCATTAATACATTTCATTGATACACTTGAGCTTAAAGGTGGGGATGACTGTGACCCAGATGGAGTTTGTATAGTTGAGCATCTGTTATATTTACATGTTAATAACTTTTACTAGTCAGCTTCAAGTTTTGGTGCTGATATTATCGGCAGCTTTCACTGTGACTGACATAAATCATTGAAGGTCAATTAGATGATATGCAAGATGTCTCGACTGCTGCTGCTGTTGACTTTCAGCAATAATAAATCTTAAAGGATAAATCTGAAATGATTTTGTCCAATAACCGCAAATACAGTATATGCCCCTGAAAGCAGCTTGAGATTTCAGGATAAAATATCCAGCACACTGGGTTTTGTATTGCTTGTCTCAAACCTACAAGAACTTTTCAAGGGAACACATTAACATATGATCACCTTTGAGATTACTTGGTGTACTGATTTATTTTACACATCCAGCAGTTACAGACCACATTTATTATAATTAATTTGGACACATGTTTCTTTCTTTCTTCCCCCTGTTGAAGTGCAATATGTACACTGTTCCTCTGTTCCTTCACTAACTCCTAAATGAAATATCTGGCTCTTTAGTTAAATGTTCCACATTTTTCTACAGCTACTTGCTAATTGTGTGTAATTATAGAAGCTTGAAAAATGAAATTGAAACTCTTAGGGAAATGATAAGTCTAAATCTGGAGGATGATTTGACAGAACTACTGTACCCCTCTACTGCTTTGGTTTCAGTTTTAGTTGGTCATTTACCTTTTTTGTCTGATTTATCTTCTGGTTTTCCTTTTTTGTGCCTCTGGGAGGTCAGCAGAGGTGGACTTTTACTTTTATTGATCAGTTCATATGGAGATGATAGGCAGGGAGGCATCGCAGGGAGTGGAAAATCTTTGTTTAGAGGAACAGTATGATAGCTTGTAGCAAAGGAAGACATTATGATATGAGATTTTTCACACTTCAGGCTATTAGGAAAGCCTTGACTCCCATGTGTAGATATGAACTGATTTAAAAGAGTGTGGGAAAGTGATGCAAACTCATTTTGAGACACTTGTTAACTGCAAGACTTGCAAGCCAAAGCCCTCAGTGCAGTGAATTATTTTCAATATTTGGCTCCCAGAGCTCTTGTGCCCTACTTTTATGGTGGAGGGCATTAGCTAAAAGAATCAGCAGTGATGGCTCTATATTTCCAGCATATTATAGAGCAAGATTGAATGGAGCTCTTAGCCTTGAATTTAAATGGAGATTAAACACAATAAGTAAGAACACAAAAAATAATAACACAATATGTAAGTACAACATATAGAAATAGTGAAAGGTAATATATGGTATGTAAGTATGTAGTCACAATTTTCCAAAGGAATATGCTGATCTTAAAGCGATCTTAAAATGAAGATAAACAAAGTAACAAATAAACAAAGTAAAATACTTCACCCTCTCTTAAAAAGTCTCTGTCCGGACTCGTCATTATACTATTGAGATAATATGCATAGACGGGCTATTTTGCATTTAATTTAAATGAATGCGAAGCTTTTAGCATTCTGGGTGGATCACCTTAAGAAGTTTGAGATTTCCTTGTGTGCTTATTCACAGCCACACAACTAGAAGCAAATCAGGCCGGACAGCTTGTTTATGGTATTAATCTTTTATCACCAGAGCCCTACAATAAAGACTGTTTTCTTTGATCTGAAAAGAAAGCTAATTTAGGACGACTTGATTGTTGAGAGGGTCTTTGCCTCTTGGAAAGACTCCAGAATGCATTTTTCTTCCTTTGCCTTTGTTACCAGTCTGGGAGAAAGCCAGAGACCCCATGTCAACTCTGTCTACTCATCTAGTGCCCTTGAAACTTAGGTTTATTTTCTATTCTCTTTTGGTGTACAATAAAAATACAGTATGGCAAGCAGGTCAGTTTGCCTTCTGTGCTAACTTATTGTAAAGTAGAGGTTTAAGTACACTGTATGGACAAAAGTATTGGGCCACACCTCTTAAACGTTTCAGTTTAGTTGTTTACAGTCCCATTACCACAGGTGTATAAAATCAAGCACCTAGCCATGCAATTTGCCTTTACGAACATTTGTGAAAGACTGGGTTATTCTAAAGAGCTCAGTGGATTTGAGGGTGGTATTGTAATAAGATACCACCATTGAAACAAGTCAGTTTGTGAAATTTCTTCCCTTCTAGATATTCCATGATCAGCTGTAAGTAGTATTTCTGCCACTTCCTGGCCACTTCATGAATGAGTCAATTGGCATTTTGGAAAATTGGGTTATTTACTTTTTTCCCCCTCTAGATTTATGAAAAGACTGATACCACTGCTTTATCCGTGTAAGGTAGTTAGCTTAGTAATTGGTTAACCTAGATTACTGCAGAGACGCAGGAAACTACAAGCACTTCTAAATCTTACTAATTTACAATATCTTAGCTGTCCAGACAAGGAAAGAAATATAGATACCGTTAAGGTGCTAACCGGCTATATTTAACTTATTTGGTCAGAGGCAGGGGAGCAGTTTTCCCTGGTTCCAGTCTTTGCACCAAGCTTAGTGCATACTTGCTGCAGGTTCATATGAAGTGTACAGACCTGCAGTACTGAAGTAATACCCAGCTTTAGCTGTCCTATACATCAACAGTTTAGTTTAGTTATATGCTTTGCACCACTATGATCGTTTAAACAAAATCAGAAGTCAGTGTCTATTTCAGATGTTGTAAAAGCTATTGGCATGTCACATCCACTATGTCCTCTTTAGATTCCCTCTCTTCCTTATTTTGACAAGACTAATTTGCCATTCTTATTAGATGTCTCATGTACTACTATCACTTTCTCCATTTGCTTCAAAGTGAGGAGCCAACCAACAGCCTAAGTGGTGGATTAAAGAGATGTTCATCCCTCTGTGAACGACGTCATTACCCCCGTGCCTGCGTATGTGGGTCACTAGCTGAGGCACATTAAATGCCAAGCCAAAACCATAGTCTAACAGATGCTGGGGACAAGGCTTGTGATTGCGCTGAAAAAGAGGGAACATTACATTAGGTCTCACAGCTGCCCCTCCCTCACTCCAGAGATTTTTCATCAACAATAGATGTCCTATGGCTGTTAAGGGGATTGGCCACATGCTGCTATTCACAATTGCTTTCCAGTTCTCTGCCTGTCTACAACAAATGAAAGCATAAAGACCTCTTTTTACGCATGGAGAAATGGTTTTCCATTTTTCTGCCTTAATCTTATGATTATTTAATCCTTTCTTCTTTTCATTTTGTCCCATCACCTTTTTTCTTTTCCCTTCTCATCCCAAGAGGTGCAATTAAAGAGCATAGGGTCACCAGTTTTTGCTCAGAGTTGTCCTGGCATGCAAAATGAGCTGCTTCTAGTGACACAGGCTGAACCATTCACCTTTTCTCTCATGGCACACCTGGGGACCATTTAAAACCAGTAGCGTTTATTATAAATCCCCAAGGGCTTTTCAGATGATGTAAAGCACTGCCAGGTACACCTACATGATGGAGACCAGAGGGAGGACATGGTTTGAAAACTTGATTTACTGTGGATCGATCGCCCAAATAATGAAGCCCTGCGTATTTATTATTTAGTTGGCCTGGTTGGAGGTGCAATTGAAAGGTGAAATACATTTTTTATAAAGCAGTTGGTGGTCCTCAGGGTTCTTGGATCCCCTCAAAGTGATGGGGGGTTTTCACCAGTTTTCACTGTCATACATCATTATAATCTACAACAAACAAAGCTGTGAGCTTCTAAATGTATCTGCTGTGGCAGCACATTTGCAAGGACACTACTGCTTAGAAGGGACTCAGATATGCACAGACAACATGCATACAAATATTTTTGCATACTGCTGTTATGGACCAAGCAAGACTTTTGCATTTCTTTGTTTTGAAAACTCCTCCTGTTTTGTTGTCTTTGGAAAATTTATTAAAAGCAGTCAGCGGGCAACCACTTCCACTGACAATTGCCTGCTCTTTCCTCTGCCTAATATTAGGCAGAGGAAAGTTGTTTTTTCCCCTCCTTTGCCATTACCTCTCAGCAGGCTTTGTGCCTGGTCTTAAAGGGGGCACTGTAAAGGTTGGAGAGAGCAAGGGAGGGAGTGGCAGCTTCTCTTTTCATTAGGGGTAAATGAAGGGCCATGCAAATGGTGCCTATCACCACCCGTCACATGGAAGTTACATGCAGAGAGAAGGCTTGTAACCATCCACCCACTTTCCTTTTCTTCCCCATCCATTTATATATCCCATGGGCTCCATCATGATGGGGTCGAAATCATCTGTCTCCATAGCAACCAGCACTAGGTGACAAATAAGCATCTGGTCCCTCTACCCATCCTGAGAGCATATCCCAACCCTCCATTCAGTATTGCCTATTTGTTCTGGGACCAATAGGGCCTAAAGTGAAACTGCTGGCTGGACACACCGCATATCATGATAATTGGAGGATATAGAGCAGCAGCAGCAGCAGCAGTAGCAGTACTGGTTTGGGAATTACTTAAACTTTACATACTGTCACTAAGATATGCGTATAACCCAAACTATATGGATTTTTTTAGGCATCCTTATGTAAAGTTTTAGTTTATTTTAAACATTTAGCAATATAAGCATTTGTAGAACAAATGTTTGAATTAAGATGTAATAAAGTAATACAACATTTACTCTTAATGCAGTTTGATGTACCTGCAGTTTCTTTTTGTGTGAGCATCCCTAAACACCTAGTATACCTGGGACAATGTATAGAGACACAATATTTAAATTCTCCTGTTTTACTCAGTGCTGCAAACACGTTTGCTCTTTAAAGTCTTCTGTGTTGTATAGTTGTCAGATAGAGTTGACTATAAGTCTCCACAAGCAAAACATTTATCCATAGTCTTCCATATATGTACAGCATCTCATTTTTACTAAAGCCTCTTCTCCACAGATTGTATATTTACAGTCAAAGTGAAACTTCACTTCTCCTCCCTTTGTTCAGTCTAAGGAATTAGACAGCTTAGTGAGTCTACAGCTGTAGTGCATAGTTTTCCATTTTTGTGATGAACTGTTTCTTAGCTTGAGTTCTCTTAGTGGGCATTTCCCACTAGTTCAGGTGGTTAACAGGTGAGAGTCAATAGCAGGTGGCATGCTGTCCACTTTTAAGGTACCCTACTACCTTTACAATCTTTAGATTATCAATTATTATACTTGGAGGGTTTTCCCATTTTGATAAGATTTAATGAACACACTACATACACTATCAATTCACCTTAACGTGTGGCTCAGACGAAACAGTGGAGCAGCATGGTTTCAGTTCTTGCTACTTCTTCTGTGCAGACACACTGCTGATCGAGTTTCATTCCTGCCTCCATCATGAAAAGAAGGCAATGTAGACTATATCTTGTTAATCATTAGTGGAGAAGCTGAATAATTTGAAGGATAATATTCAATCATAACATTTGCTGGGTCCTTCTTTTTTTTTACTTTTTCAAAACTTTTTTATATTTAGATGTTTTGTATGTGGAAAAAGCTAACGGGATAACAGGAACTGTAGGCTAATTAGGTAAATTAGCCAATTTAATGGCTGTAGTTTATATCTTCAAACATTTTATGCATTTTCTTAAAAATACATTTAAAAAGGCCTGGTGGGGGATCAACTAGTACTGGTGGAAACCTGGGAAATACAGTGGTGTGAAAAAGTGTTTGCCCCCTTCCTGATTTCTTAGGTTTTTTTTGCATATTTGTCACACTTGTGACAATGTTTCAGATCATCAAACTAATTTTAATATTAGTCAAAGATAACGTCAGTAAATGCAAAATGCAGTTTTTAAATGATGATTTCATTTATTAAGGGAAAAAAGATATCCAAACCTACCTGGCCCTCTGTGAAAAAGTAATTGCCCCCTAAACCTAAAGACTGTAAGTAATGATTTGGAGTTCAGAAGCTATAGCATACATACTGTTCACTCCATGAATTCATTGAAATCAAGAGATCAGAAGGATGCTGGAAATATTTCCCCCTAACAGTGAGTGCATGCTGGGGCATTTAAGGTGCAGGCACATGAGATGCTAGACAGCAAGCTTCTGATAATGCACTCTGGGGGCAAGCCTACTGTCAGAGAAGGTTTTGCCCCGCTGCATGTAATGAAGATCCTGGCTAGCTTCGCATCCGTTGGCGCTGAAGCAGTGGCAACTGCCCGGATATCACAGCACGCCCAGAGTGGGCTCAGTTCCTCACTCCTGCCAAAAGCATGGGTGTGTTGATGTCATAAGGGGGTCGCATAAGGATAGCTAGCTATCGTAAAATGCAAAGCCAGAAGAAAAAAAAAAAGAGTGCAGAGGAAGACACAGTTTAGATAACAAATTAAGAATGCAAAGTGCATGACCTTTAATTGTGCCATTTGTGGTAATGCTGGACTTTTCTATGCCAGTTCATGACATTAAATGCACAGAATGTTTGTTTTGGAGGAATTGCCCTGACAAAGAAAGCTGCTCTACAGCATTATAAAGCAGAACACATGATATCAAGATGAAAGGGAAGCCATCTTTCATCATTATCACCACTAAATTTCTGCTCTTCCCTTCTCGGATTAGAGTGAGTCCCCCTCAGTGGGCATGAGCACATCATCAAGCCTTTGCGGAGGGATTATAGCCAAGATGATGAAAAAGTGGTTGCAAAATGTATGACGAAGCAGGAGGATTATAAAGGATTGTAGTCGCAGGCTGATGAATACAGTGAGGGTCAAATTTTGTGCATCCAGATGAAGCCCAAAACCCTTTATGTTGTTACTTCTTGTTGTTTACTATTAGGATCGCTAAAAAAAGTGTCTTTATGTAATCTGTGATCAGTCTTTGATGACGTAGATCCGGAGTCACTGATGACATGTCTGCAACTGGAGACAAGTTGCTGCTGGGTAGTAATCAGTGTTTGGCAGTTTTAGTCACAAGCCTTTCATGCCAAGCTTTTAAGCTTATGGCAGTATTAGGGAGCAGATTTTACTTCATTCACTTATTTTAGGGTCTATTAATATAGTAGTACAGTACTTTTTTAAAGCTTTGCTTCATTACTGCTTTTGTCTATCTAAACCACAGTAACTCCTTCTCCAATCTTTTCATCCATTTTTGGATGAAATTGTCCCGTGTAAATCGGCAGACTTTCAGGTTCTCAACGACAATCCTCAGTTTAAATTCCTCTCACAGCTTTTTTTTTTCTTTAGGTATAAAGGAACATCTTGTTTTTGTCTTCGTGCTCTTTTATCATTCCCCAGTAACTCCTCAAATATTGCCTTTTGTGTTCTGTGGAAACACGTAGTTATGTTTGAGTTTAAAGATGCGTCCTTTCTACATTTCTCTACAGTTGCTGTTTTGGGTCTTTACATGAACACACAATGAACATCATACTTTGAAGCATTAGAACCAGCTGTGTGAAAATTAGCACACCAGCCTCTGCAGCTTATAATGTCCGATGCTCATGCACATATGCACATATTTCATTCTCCCTGCATAGAAAACACTTTTCTCCCATTTTACTGACAGGTATCCATAGCCAGACATTGACAGGTGGGACTCCGTTTGTGTGCGGTGAGTGGAGGGAAAGAGGAAGATTGTGGCAGAATGCATAAAATGACTCCTTCTGTGGATATAGCTTGCTGCAAGGATCGAAAGAACTTTCAGACTCAGCCTGACAGTCTGGGACACATTTCATGGTTGTTGTTGGTGGTTGGGGGGTTGGGGCTGGGGTTGGGGTTGTATAGAGCTAACAGCCTCTGGCATCCTGGGAACAGAAGACGGTAAAACAGAAATGAACTGAGGAATGGGTCAAGCAGTGAAAGAGAAATTGATACTGAGTATTGTGGACAAGTGTTTCAACTCACATTCCTGCAGGAAATATCGTTAGAAAGTTTGCATTCCCTTAGTAATTGAGTGTAAAATTGCAGGTGAGCAAGCAGCAGTACTTTTCAATGTACAGACCAGCAATCTCTAAACTGGCTCTCTGTACATCCGTCAGAAATGTGAAATCATTTTCCTTAATTGAAATCTACTTTTTTTTTTTTTTTTAATGATCTCACAATTTGATTTAACCTAAACATTTTTTGTTGCTACCTGTTAGAAAGCCAATAGTCACATTGTGCTCGAGACCAGTCATAAAAAGATACAAAATAGCACAGATTTAAAAATCAACTATAAGTGTATACACACATCCATAGGACAAATACAGACTGGAGACAAATTAAAGGAAAATCCTGAATTCTTGACAGCTACGGTGAAGTAACCTAGTGGCTCTTCTGTCATGGCAGCATTTGGCTGTTGCTAGTCCCCATAGAATAAATCAGTGATCCCTGATCACCTTTATACTGTCATGATCTCTGTACCGATGGGACTGGTCTCGTCCAATATAATAATCCATAGGCCATGAAGGCTCAGTCTTTATCTATGGCCTTGAGTCACCAGATTTCAACCCAGCTGAACACCTATGAGAGATTTTGGACTGGTGTGTTAGCACATTCCATCACCATCGTGAAAACACAAAATGATGGAATATTTGTTGGAAAAATGGTGTTCATCCCTCATACATGTCAAATCAATGCCTAGGCACACTGAAACTGCTCTGGAAGGAAACGATGGCCCAACACCACAATGAGAAGCTTTGTTTTTTGATTTTTGTTTGTTTTTTGATTGTTTGCTTTTTTCTTTAAATTCCCACCCGTTTGTAACTTTCTAGTCCCGGGATCTTCCTCTACCTTTAAATGGCTGCAGTACTGAACAAATGAAGCAGAGCAGCTGCTCTTTGAAGATGGCTGGTTTAATTTCTCCTGCTGACGGGTGCTTTTTGTCAACAGGTTATTACACCTCTCCTAAATGGCCTGGGCTGCACATTTTTCTGTGTGCAACTAGTGAGCTAGCTGAGATGAGTTAAAGTCTGGTGTACATGATGGAAAGCACTGCCTCTGTTTTATAATAAGACGAAATCAGTGATTGCAAGGTGGATTTTTATTAAAGTTTCATATGAAAAAAAACGAATGCTTCCAACACCTTGCTGACCCCTGCTGCCGAGCGTAACATGTATTTTTTTTATTTATTATACCAGTCGAATGATCTTACAACTGGATGAATTGTTAGTGCCTTATCAACTGCCTAATCAGAGCCTCTAGCTTTAGCTGTCACCTCGAATCAGGTTTTGTGGGTTGACCAAGCATCAAATGTATAATCCCCCCCCCTCCATACTGAGGTGCCATGTCTCTTGATCAATGTAAGACAGGCTTTTAGGAGAGGGAGGAGGCGAGGGGTTCGATAACACTGTGTGCGGTGTGTAATCTTATCTGAGAGCCTGTCATATCAGACAGGGCTGCTCCACTGACACGCCACACTTTCCCAGAGTGGCAAATTAGATTGCTGCAATTAGATTGACGTGTGTACTGCTTGAAGTCTAGGGCCTCTTTAATCATGTCTGGACAGTTTGTAGTTTGTATTTGTTTCTGATTGGACTAATCTGTGTTAAGGTATGCTGTTTAGCTTCTTAGTCTTTGACACTTTGATAATCACTTATTGATAATCCTCATAAAACCTAGTCATCTCACATTTAAACCTATTTCCAAACTGCAAAATTATGATTAAGTGTGTGTGGTGACTTGGTCCTTAACGAGGCTTTGCTTAATGTGAAGGAGGTTGCCTTCATTGCAGATACCGTTGCCTTTCATCTTCAGTGTCACAGGGCAACATCACTGAGTCTGACGTGAAGTCAGAGGTAGTACTCTTGTGTCGTTCTAAACACGTGCGACATGCCTGCTCAGTAAACGCTGCCCCAGCACTAAGAATAAAAATTGTGCTTACTTCATGAGTTGAAAAATGTTAATAACTTTGCAACAAACAAAAAAGGGCTACATGTAGTAGCCAAAATACTGAAAGTATGTACTCATTTCCAAGTGAAGGCATTGTGGAAATCTGCATACTTTAATGGGCAGAGGGGGGCAACTCATCTGGTTCTAAAAAGACATCCAATTGTATAGAAGTCTACAAGAAAACAATATGACTTTCCAATTGATCTGTGTCTTCAGTAAATACTTTCCTGATAAGTTTATTGTCTCAATCCCTATTTTCTTCAAGTTTTTTTTATTTTTTTAAATACAACATGATGTTTATTTTGAAATCATGGTCCCAACTAGAGTAAAATTGATGATAAAGCAGGGTATGCATTAGGGCAGGCCTACGTTGCAATATTCTTGGTTTCTCAGTCCGATCCAGCCATCGCTCATGTCTGGTTTCAAAGCACGAAGATGTTGATGGCTAAAATGCTCAGCTCAACTTCAAGGGGTGGGTGTTGTCATGTCATGGTGGCTACAGCCATCAAATTCAGTCTATGTCCTTTACAAATTTTGAGGCTTGCCTATAACTAAAATTGGACCTCCTTAAAGCTTGCTGCCTCAAAATATATTGGAATACATCAAGAGTCAATTACACATAAATACCATCTCCCTCTGACAAGTATTCACCAGCTTCCTTGTTCAACATGTGGAGACTAAACAATTATGTGCTCTGACATAAAGGATTTCTGCTATCCGCAATTCTAGCTGAAGCTTCTGGTTCAGTCATCTCCCACTCCTCAGGCCTCTTAATGGAACAAATTTATTTTGACTCTGGCTCTAATGTCCCTTGATCTATCAATTCTCTGTCCCTTCCTCTGTCTTGCCAAGAAGTGGTTGTTGTTCTGGAAGGCACAAAGGACCATTAGATGCAAGCCTTTTTTGCAGTTTGACTATGTGATTACCATAATGGTGAAAATGGAGACGCTGAAGGGGGGCAGAGATGGGGGTATGAGGGGTGCAATTACAATCAGATGTCAGAAATTATTTTTTTCCATGTGGTCCATTCTAGGTACTTACCAGTTGTGTAGCGAGTAAAGAGTAATGTTACATTTGTTGTATGTGTGCACACATACTGCAGGAAAGCAAAAAAGCAGTAGATTTATATGCATGGCACTGTTAGTCAAGGCAAGGCAGACATGCAGATGTATTCAAATACTGTATATTCACAGAAAAGTATGACTTCCACTTTATTTCCAGACAAACACTACTGAGTTTATAGAGAAACATCTCAGATAATCTTTTTTAAATGACAAGTGAATAGAGTAAATCAATCAATAAATAAAAGGAAACAGCTTTTTTTGTGTTATGATTATAGATATCTACAGATTTGTGAAACCTTTTCTGCTAATAAAGATCATTTAATAAAAGCAAAAGCCAATGATTAAAAGTAGAACAAAGCGAAAATAAAATGACGGTGACATAAGGCAGGAATGGTAATTTAATTCTTGAAGGTATAATTCTGCAATTCAGGATCTTCATTTGAATTAAGTTCAAGTTAGTTTTAATATGTATTTTTCTGTACTACATACGGGATGAGTTCATAACAGCAGGTCAGTAGCCTAACCTCTTGTGTCTGTTGTTTTTTGCCATTTCACTAAGAGCTGGGGTAATTTCTGAGCCTCCCATCTCCATTCTTCATCTTCCAGTGCACTTGTTTGGATGAGGGTGCTACATCAATGTCTCACATACAACACACTATGCATATTTCTTGATGCAGGGTCAGCTTTCCTTAGCCGTATGATTTAAACAGTGCATCTCAGTAAACAGACCTCTCCAAACAGCTCTGTTTCTGCGGCTGTCACCTGCTCTTCTATGTTCTCTTTGATCATGTGTTGGCTAAAGGAAAGAAAAATAAACACCAGGTCAACTGCATTTGATGTTTTTAGTATTACTTTAGGCTTAATCTTTTTAAAGATTAGGTGGGGGATGTGAACTATGTTGTAGGCACAATTAGTCCAGTGTAAAGTGAACAAATTGTGCATTCTTAATTGAAAATGAGGATTCAATTGAACATGTTTAACAAGCCCCTTGTATGTGCTCTTGTTCTGGGAAGTGACTAGTAGAATAGTCTTTAAAATGTTAATCAGGAGGATTAGCTTTCCTGACTATCATCTTGTACCAAACAGGATAGGATCTGGATGTACTTTTATTAACAGCTGCAGAAGAAGGTTCCCACTGATAGTGGCACAGGCCATTACAAGTGACTTATCTTTGGATGGTTGCCATGCTTTTTTGGCCCTGCAGTCATAAATAATTTTGAGTTTTTGTGGGATGCCTACAGACATATGCTGAAAATAAAGATAGGTGGATCAGGGTTGAAGGCAGAGTAAACAAGCACTGCACAATTAACCTAAGCAGCAACTCTGTAATACAATAGATTTGATTTTTCAGATAAACATGAAGGAGTTCCTGTAAAATCAGTAGATGAAAACATCTTAATCAAAATAAAGTTGAAATAATAGTTATAATTTCTAAAACATCAGAATCAGAATTGGGATCAGCTTTATTGGCCAAGTATGTGTGCACATACAAGGATTTGGGCTCTGTTTTTTTTTTTTTTTTTTCCTTTCCCCCTTTT
>VUQI01001118.1:8136-26325 GCA_015106735.1 Paratilapia polleni | reverse complement strand
ATACTCCATATAAAAAAAAAAAAAAAAAAAAAAAACTCACCAAAAACCCCCTTTATAGATTGCAGTTTTTATACTCTGCTGTTTGAAGGCCCCGTTGTTTTTATTTCTTTTTTTTATTGTTTTTTGTCTTTTCATTTTGTTTTGTCCTCCTTTTAAATTGTATTTTGCACCTTTAAATTATTTAAGCCCAACTAGTTTGTGAAGTTAACCGTTTGGTGCAAGCCAGGTGCATTAAGTGGAACTAGTCTGCTGCAAACAGCTACCTGCTGCGTTAGCAGGCAGCTGCTAGTGCTGGTGAGCAGTCAAAAACAATGAGCTGAGAGATGCATTAAAGCTCAGCAGAGCTGTTGAATGGGAAAGAATTCCTGGTGGCTTCATGACTTTAACCCCCTTTTTCACATTATACCTAGTCATTTCATTAACTGTTAATATAAAACATTGATTGATGCAGCCTTAATTTAATCAAACACTTCACTCTTTTATCTTCTCACAGAGGAGACCAGATGTATTTATTGGAGGGTTAATGATGAGGCTCCATTCTGCACTTTCCATCTTGCGGCTGTACAATAATTTTTTTACGACGTTTCGAATCATTTAATTGTATCCTTCTCCCAGCGATTTCCTCTCTGCCAAGAACTCCAATTCAGCTCCAGGGAATGCTCGGTCTCAGTAGTACCTGCTGATTTGGATCAGATTTTTCTGGTGGGCAATTCCATCACGAATGTCATATCAAAAACACAGGCTTCTTACACAGTTTAATTAAGTGATCATTAGGATAAATAAAAAAATAAAAACACTGAGCACAATCCTCTGGATGCTGCAACCTGTGTATTACTCTAAGCCTTGAAGAAGATCTTAAAGCAAAGACAGTGAGTGAAACTGTTTTGGATGGCTTTACAACATTTTTGAACCTCAGCTGATTTGCCCTTAGACTTTCGTCACTGTTATAATAGTTAGGACTATTGTGCCAAGTCACCTATGGCTTTGTTTTCAACCTGACAGGTATTAGGTAACCACTCAGCAGAACCACCCACAATGTTTTTTCATCATTCTGCATCCTCTGCTCCTCCTAACTGCCTTTAGGCTCCTCTGCTGTATTGCGTGGTCCTGAGTACAGAGGACACTGTGGCTCGCTCTGCCACACATGCTAATGGACTGTAATTACCAAATACATTAGTCCTGAGCACAGCCCACACACACATTCAAAATGGGGGGGGATACCGAGGGATCTGCTAGGTGTCAACAGCTCTGTGATTCACTAGCAAAAGAGACTCCAGGCGCGAGCTGACTCACTGCGACTCAAGAGCGTTCAATCAGTGGGACTGCGTGGTTAAGAAAGAGTTGCATAACACTTCAGGGTGCATGAACAATTTCTTTGAGCTACTATCATCCACACCAGGCACCAATTCACAACTGAAAACATCAAAGATGACCTGAGAGAATCCCGGTGAACACAATACTTTAAATTTAGGTAGACATCAATAGTTACTATGCAAAGACAAAAAAACGTAAAAACCTTACCATTGCAGTGTGATTGAGGAGCTGCTCATCAGTGGTCATGGCTAACAAGTACTCCTGGAGGATGCCCTGTGCCTGGAAGACACACCAAATGTTAGTAAATAATGCATCTTCTGCACCAGTCCAACATTTAGCTTGCAAAGAAGCACAGATAACCTCAAAGCCAGATAAATGTCACAAACAGAAGGAACTTCCCAAGACAGGCTAGCCTAAGAGGTTACATAAGAGAGGCATTCAGTTATAAATGAGGCTTGGTTCCCTGATCTCTCTTCATCTCCATCTCAGCATCAAATTGAACTGTGGAATGTTGGAAAATTCATTCAAAATTATAAACAAACAGAGTGCTTCCACTCAGTCCTACGGCAGAGCCGTACCTTGGGGTTACATAAGCACAGGGATTTGGAAAACACAGATAAGACTACACAGAGGCTAAATGGGGTGAGACTGGCCAAATGGAGCTTTTACAGCACTGGAAACACAGTCCAGAGCCCTGATCCACCATTCATCTTGCAGCACCCAAAATGTTTACGCTGTGGGAACATCCCAGGATGATTTGTACAGTCAATAGTGCATGACATACAGTTTGGATTCCTAAATAGAACTTTCCCTTCTTGGGTAGCGAGTTAATTGAATCTCAGTGGAGCTGACCATAAACTTCATGTGCATTCAAAGAATGAGGACTAATGGCCAAATGTGAAGAGCTATGGCCACTAAAACCCTTCTAAGCTGGTTAGATGTTCAAACCTAATACGGCCACAGAGGACTCCATGAGTGCATAGCCGCCCATTAGCTTCATACCATTTAAAAATAGCTGGAGCTGGTGAATACGGCTGTATATCATCAGTGTAGTTAATCTAATATATCAATGTGACACGGGGGCCACCAACTTTAGTCTACACTCATCCATATGTTTTTGGAGGATGGTGACAGATGGTACAGTGCTGTAGGAAGATCCCAGATCCTTACAGCTGATTATTTTCCAATATTTATGTTTCACTTCAGAATGGGCAGTATTTTAAAAAGTTACTTTCCACTGTTAACCACAGAGCAATCTAGACTCATTGTAAAATCCAGGAACTTTGGACAGCAGTATATCCAGTTTTAGCTGGATTTAATCTGAATGAAGTACAGCAGATGTGCCACCTGCTTAACCCAGTTTGAAACAAAATTCACAGTCATCATTTAGCCAAAAACAAATTTCAGAATTCTTTTTTAATAGTTGGAACCATATGCACCAACACCAGCCCACCCTCACTTCCCTTACTTTGACAGCTGCAGCTAGAGGTGTGTGTGTGTGTTGTTTTGTTAAAACTTAAGATATTTCACGCCTATCTGTAAAATACTAGGAAAATAGAAATGGGAGACATTAATGAGTGAACTTATCCCCGTTTAAAGGACTTCCTGAAAGAAAGAAAAAAAATCCTATTCACGAGGCTGTCATCTACCTCTGCTAAGGCCTTCATCTCAGAGCTGGAGGTGCTGAAAAACTGCAGCAAACATGTTTGTATAACCGAACATATCTGCTTTACTGGCTGGAGGTGACAGAATGTGTTACACACCATCATGTGTTTATTATTGCTAATGCAAGACTGCAGTATTCATGAGGGGCATCCCAGGCAAATTTGCTGAGTACTGCTACTGCCCCCTGGTGACTGCTCACAAGTCCTGTGCAACCTCAGCTTGTCATTCTCTCTCTCTTACGCACAACAACATCTAGCGGGTGCAGATGGGAGCACAGAAACCATCCTGTAAGACAAGTGAAGTGATGTAATTTTATTGTCAGATCAAAAGCCTCAGGCCTCGCTGGGCAGACCCAAAGGGTGCAGGAGAGGTACTACTTTTCTGGGACTGTCTGCTTCCATTGCATCCACAGATGGGAAACTCCTGGCTGATGGCTTGCTCATAATCTTTGAGACTTCTCTTAATTAATAATTCAAGACAACTGAGAGAGAGAGACAGAGCGAGGGCACCCATACGCATCACAGTGGATAGCCAGCAAGTCTACGGGGAGCCTGTGTGGCACTGCGCTGTCTAACAGATGGTACAGCCAGGCTCTGGCCACAAGCCCAGCACAGAACAGGTGGATTGAGGGGAAAACATGCTCATCTTACAGAGAGACAGATATAAACAGAGAGAGAAAAAGAGGTAAAGAATGAAATGCTGAGTAAATTCTCTTCTCAAATTACCCCGACTATGCCCTAAAAGAAGGGTTTATACACGATCGGCTTTGTTAATTCTACCAAGTCAATAACCACCAACACCGCTGAATAGCTAAAACGTCATCTAGCTGCAACTCTAGCATTAACAACCGTGTCTGTTGTCATGCGAAATGAGGGCTTTTTCTTATAATGTGACCTTGCGTAGAGATTTTTGTGTGTGTTAATGCGTGACTCACGATTGCATGGGCCTCTGCGATAAAGAAGAGTTCAGTGAGAGCTCTGTGAAGAGGCAGCAGCACAGTGATACAGGTGGGATCCTGGCTCAGGCTGTTTTCCATAGACATGAAGAGCTGCCACAGGGGTCGCAGCAGCGTCAGCTCACAGGCTCTGGAGCACCAACAAATCAAAAGTAAGATGAAAAGACATGTGCAGGCAGGCAGAATGAGTTCTAACAGGAGCTAAAATTTAGCAAAAAAACAAAGCTGACATGATAAATACGTATTTACATGCATTTGTAGAGGTCTGATATATTATCTGTATATTTACACACTAATTACTTATACAAGTTTTCCACAAAAAAATAAAGAATTACGTTGTTAATAACTCTAAAAATCTTCTCTTTAGAATTTCTTTTTGAAATTATATCAGTTCTCATGTCACACTTCAGAAGCCAATGATAGTTTAGTGTTCAGCTTACATGACTATTCTGTCACAAAATCTGGCTTCTATATTCACATCTAATTCTTAAAGTATGAGATGTGGGCATACAGAAAAGCTTCTGTGTCAAAGTCATTCTGCACAGTGAAAACATGTGAGAGCACATTTAGTAGAAGAGACCTTTAAAGTGATTTTTGAGGATGCTAAATGGTTAGATTGCACCTTTAAGTATGCAATCTGCTGTCTGTGTAAGCACTAACATCTAAGAATTCAGTCATCATGACCTGACAGTTGCTGAGTCAGTCTGCACATATGCAAATTCCTACACACATACTTTACCTAATTTCCATGATGATTACCAGAACATGTACGAAGGTTTCTATGCAAACCCTATGTGGAGATGCCATCCTGCACCACTACACAACACATACTACTGAGGTTAAAAAAAGTGTACTGAGCGCTCTTAGGTTCAGGTAGATGGAACTAGGTGGAAATGTTTGTGTATATGTGCACATGGCAACAAATGCCCAGTTATGAAAGGATTTCATAGTAAAAAAGCGTTAAAAGAACAAAGAATTAGAAGGCAAGGTTGGACGTACGTCTGGGACTGACACTGCAGCAGGCGGAGCAACAAGTGAATGGCTCTGAGCCGCTGGTTTCCAGTCTGACGGCAGGCCACGCCCACCTGCCACTCCCAGATGTCAGCCAGTGGCAGGTGGCTGAGCACTTGGTCATCAGCTAACATTTGCTTCAGTATCTCAAAACCTGATTAGAGAGGAGCAAGCACAGACGATGACAATCTTTGGATTCAATTTGAGGTTAATTTGCAATTCATTAAGCAGTCTACGATGCAAGTTTTATTCAAAATAAAAGGATAAAGCACCTGTCTGGAAACGTCCTCTATGTCCTCCTGTTACAGTGAACTTGTAGCCCCAATCTGTGTTGCTCATGTCTGACATAAACCTGTAGTATAGGGTATCACCTGAGAGAAACCGAGAAGATGCAAACATGAAGTTTGAACAGTCAAATTATCTCAAATGCAAACACACACACAGAGGAGAAAAGGGTTTTAAAAATCATCCTTACCAGGGATCTCAAAATCAGACCATTTCTGAGGAGATCCACTGAAGTTGTGGACATCCTGGAGAAAATCGCTGCTACTGGACATGATGAGCTCGTCACAACCTTCTTCTGTGTAGCAGCGGGAATCGAATTTTATGGACAGGTAGATCGCACCAGGGATATGCACCTTGTCCTGAAGAGAGAAAAGTTGGAAGATTTTTTCAGTTACACAACATAAAGTTCATTTTGTGGCCAGCATAAATGGTGATACTGGAATGACAACTGAGGGAAAATTTAAATAAATATATAAAGTTTCATGAAAACAGTTAACAATTTAGCAACATTAATTTACTCACCTCAAAGTTGGTGTTGTTATCATATGGGTGTTTGGACTCTCTGACCTGCACCGCCATACCGGGCTCCTCCATGAACTGGCAAGCAGTGAGAGAAAGACTGCTCAGCATACTCTGGCTGCAACCCTTCAGCACCCTCTGGAGAATCTGATTATTATAAGAACACAAAAAGCACCTTCAATGGATCGTGTAATCATACAAGATTTTTGAACACTTTGCAACAAAACAATTTTCACTTATCCATGTGAACTCAACACAAACTAAACATTTGCCTTCCTTCTCACCTTCTCCCATAGTGGTCTCTCCTCCAGCTGCATTAGCATGTCCAGGATGTAAGCCATGTGTGAGGCCCCGTTCAGTTCCAGGGCCTCCTCACTCAGCGGTGCATCTGCGGGCCAGTCGGCCAGCAGAGAGGCCAGCACGTGGCGAGCGTACAGTGTAGCAATGGCCTGGTTGACCTTCACCAGGTACTGACGAACTGCCCGGTTGCTGCGCACATCCAGTTCTTTGTGCAAGAGAGCAGAGCTTTTGGTGCGTCTCTGTTTGGCATAGCTGAGCTGTAGGTCACTCTCTGAATTGGTGATGAGCTTCTGGGCCACTACATTGATTTCCTCCGTGGCCTTTTCACAGTGACTGGGTTTCGACTGTGGAAGAAGGGGAGTGATGGGGATACAGAAGAAAACAGACGTTTAAAACGACTTTGTTTGTGTTGGTGGTAAAATATAAATAAATAAATAAATTTGCCACTAACAACCTACCATGCAAGACACCACAATCATATCAGTGTCCACAGCCTTGGTGTTCCTCTCCTCAGAGCGAGGCCGTCTGCTAGGTTGCCACTTCTGGGCCAGCGTACGGATTGTCTCATCTGTTTTTATCTCTTCTCCATCAAATCTAAAAAAAAAAAAAAATGCACAAAGTCACACCACATAAGAGAAGCCACTTCAGATTTTAATATGATCTTTTTACTATGGTCAATCACAAAGAGAAAGTAAATTTAAAAAAATACTGTTGATGCAGACCTCTTCTGGACCTCCAGGAAGAATGAGTCAGTCCTTTTCATCTGCAGCTCATACATAGCTCGCAGGATGGGCAAAGGTGCGTTTAAGGCATCGTGGGTGATCTGCATTAGAAAAAAAACTACTTTTGATTTTTCTTTCATACTGTATTTTGCTGCATGTATTTCTAGCTGTACTCACCTGGAAGCAAATCTTTGTCTCCTCATCGAGACCCTCCAAGGGGTCAGGCTTATTGACATCAGTGTCATCAGCGCAGCAGCTGGAGTGGTCCGAGTCGTGCTCCTTGTCCTGCTCTCTTTGGTCTCGCTCTGGATCCTGGGCCATGGAATGGATCTCTCTCTTTGAGGAGTAGAGCATGATGGAGAGAATCTCCAGGTCGCGCAGCAACCACAGCTTGCTAAAGCCGGTCCCCTTACTGCACTTCCTCACCAGCACCTGGGTCAGGCCCGACTGTTGGATGGCCTCCTGTGCGTGCTCCACTCCATGCTTCTAAACAAGATAACAACATGAAATGAAAAAACTTGCACTTGGCAGAAAAATAAAAAGAAATCGGTGTGATGTTGAGTTTATTTGATTAAAACCAGCACACAGGTCATGCTGACAAAGCAGGCATGGTTTGTTGATTAAAAATTGTCTAATGAGGCAACGTAGGATAAGGTGTGGGGAGATGCTTGGTCAGAGCAGATACCTTGAGTATGTTGTAGAGGCCTTTAAGGGCCAAAGACAGGACCCAGGAAGCCTCCACAGCATCAGAAGAGCCATTGTCCTGGCTTGTCTGCAGTAGGTGGCTGATAATGGAGGTAAAATTGCTCAGGTAGCGACTGAGCAGCGTCTTTGGGCAGTCTTGGCCCTCTGGCTGCCCTGGGAGACCGGCTGTGGAAGAATCCTGAGACTGAATGAGTTGGTAGTCCTTCACTATGAAACAGAGGGAACACACAGAGGGTTAGTCCAATGTTTATTTCTCATTCCACGCAATGCTGTTCAGGACCTGCTGCACTAACCTGTTTTCCTCTTGCGTGTTTTAACATCCACCACTGCGGCATGGTTCTTTTCTGTGAAGTGTTTGAGCAAGATCATGTTGTGCTTTTCATTGGCGTTGTCAACAAACACCGTCTGGGTGCCCACGCACAGCACCTGGCAGACACACACAACAGAAGTCAAAACTGGCTTTGCAGAGTCAGGAAGAAAACTCAGAAAACTCAACAAGGCTTTGGAGTCCACAAGCCTCAATTGTATTCTACCTACCTCAGGGAAGCCCACCAGCACCAGCAGCGTGAACAGGTTGGTGCGTTTCAGAGTTTGTGGCAGCTGCTGAATGCAATGGTCAGTGAAGGCAGCGATGACTGTGCTCCACTCAGGGCAAGCATTCAGACTGTGCAAAATGTCTGCCACTGTGCATGCCCAATCCAGGCCAATGCGACTGCAAAATAAATAAATAAATAAAATAAAAAAGGGCCATCAGTAGCATTCAAACAGCTGTGCAATATCTAAAAGTAGCTTTCTAAGAGTGATTGGCACCACTTCTACAGTTAGAGCATCATTTCTTGGACAAGAACATAATTTTTTGTAGTTTTGCCTCTGTACTCCACCATAGTGGATTTTAAATCAAACAATCAGTATGTGACTGAAGTGCAGACCTTCAGCTTTAATTCAAGGGGTATAAAAATGGTTGCAATTCCTAAACCCATTGAATTAAAGTTGCACTTCAATCACATCTTCAATCATCATCACTTAAAATCCACTGTGGTAGTGTATAGAGGCAAAACTACAAAAATTGTGACATTGTCCAACAAATTATGAGCCTAACTGTATATCCATTTTTATAGTATTTATAGAGTTAACATGTAATGACAGGACTGACACTGGGTTGGAAAAAAGGAAAGCATGTCTTCGGTTCACACAGGTATAACTTATTCAAAAGCAAACTTATACAAACATTTAATGTCAATATAAACTTCTTTTACCTGTCTAAACAGACAGCCCCTAGGCTGAAAAGCAGCTGGGTGGTTTTCCAGCCCTGGATGTCTGAACAGGATACTTCTCCTTGTGTCAGAAACTCATACTTGTCAGCCAGAGCCTCTGTGACAGCAGTGTCAGCCTCCATTGGAGGGATCCGGAGCAGCAGCTGACCCAGGAGGCCCAGGGTGAGGTGGTAGGTCTCGTTGAGAGAGCCAGCATTGGAAATGACTGCCCTGAAAAGCTGGGGCAGGATGGAGTTCAGACTGGGCAGAGACAGGGAGCAGCCCTGAGGGTACAGGAAAGACAATATAAATGTACAAAATCAAATACCACTTGATATTATAGCTTCATATTTAACACAGAGACATGAGAGTGGTATCAGTCTTCTAACCTTTATCACACTATTTCTTAATGTTTTAATCCCCCCCAAACTGATCTTTGGTTTCACTTACTGGTTTGGCTGGAGGTAGCATGGCTGCAAGTAGTCCCAGGATCCTCTCTCTGGAGCACTCTGAAAACACATGCTCCTGAAGGGGAACTGGGGGCAGCCTATCATCTGTTTCCTTGACAACATCAAATGTTGGAGAGTTGACTGCTCCTGGTCCAGAATCTGAAGCTAAGAACAGTTTAAACAAACAAACGAACAAACAAAAAAAACGATTAAAAAGTAAAATCACACCGCTTTGTGGCAGGTGTAAACACTAATTAACAAAACCTGTGCTGTAATCAGCGTGGTGAAAAGTAATCTCAGCACTTACATCGGACCACAGGAGAGAGGGGGTCTTCGCTGGACACAGAAGGAGTCTGGCTGAGCCTGGCAGAGTCTAGGGTGTCTTGAGAAACCAGCTTCTTTTTATCCCCCTGTCCAGTGCTTGGAGGGAGTGACAACTCTGGATGAGCAGGGGGAGGAGAGCTCACCTCCACCTTACCGGATGGTTTGCCCTGATTAAGAGAGGATAGCTGTTAAAATACTAAGTCTGATTTAGATTATGTACATTACATACTTAACATGTTGATGCATCCCTTTTTCTGTACATCAGCTAGACCATAATATGATAACTTCATATTATCTTATTGTGTTCCCCACCTTATCCTTGGGAGACGATGGAGAGCAGATTGCTGCTGTGCTGCCAGGGAGTGAGGAGGTGTCGGTGGCTGTGCTGAGCTCTTGAGAGGACGCAGGAGAGACTGGACATAGCTCACTGTCGGAAGCAGAATCATTGGTGGACAGCAGAGCGATCAAAGCAGAAGAACGGAGACCTATGTGGAGGACAAAGTAAAAAGGATAGCCATATAAGGACAAAACTTAAAAGTTAAAATAAAGGTTAGCAGAGTTTCAAATATTGTTTCAAATATTACAATATTACACATCGATAATTGCTCTGTGCACTGCAAAATTATGGAAATTCAAACAGTAGTGATGATTCTGATTTGAGCTTACCTTTGCCAGTCTGCCCTTTGAGCAAGCAGTCAGTGATGAGTTGGGAGCAGTGTGTCTGCAGGGCTGTGGCCACGTTCAGAGTGTCACTGTCCAAAGTCTCTCCATCCATTTGCATTCCACTGCTCAATTCTGATGTGTACAAGGCCAAAGCAGCAAACAGCAGCCAGGAGTAGTTGTGGATGTAGGGCTGGATCAGACGGTGACGGTCACTGATCCGTATGGTCACCATGGGGTACACTGTGATCCGATGGGTGGGCAGGTGGCTGGTGACGGGAAGGACAGCAGTTAAATGAATGAAAATCTCAACAGCCAAACCACTGAAAAATGAGAGTATTTTAAATTTAACTTGAAATGTGTCACCTGTCGGGATACTTCTTTGCGTTGTAACAACCAAAACACAGGTCAAAGTCTTCACACACATTACAGTTGATCCTGCTGCCTACAATGAGTCCCTGGCAATGATCACAGGCGTATTCCATGTTTACCATCTCATGATCATCCTCATGGCCTTCAGGCTTGGCACCACCTGATTACAATACACATATCCAAAGTCAGTATAACTTTTATGACTAGTGGAATTAACCAATTTCTCTTCTGGGCCAACAGGCTCTCCTGTGCAACTGTGCATCATGGTGTCGTGCATGAGCTCACTGAGGAAGCAGGTCTTGCAGAGGTCCATGTCCATGCACTGCAGACATCGGTAGCGGTGCCAAGGTGCCATCCTCTCACAGCCGTCACAGGAGATCACGACATTGAGCAGGTCACAGTAGCGTGCAATGAACATGTGCATCTGTGGACAGGACCACATAAATTATTTTAATTATTATCTGACTTTCTTGCCCTGCTTATCAGATGAAAAGTTATGCTTTAATCATCAGCTGACAAATAAAAACTTCCACATGAAAACTGTGAACTGTGCCAAACTCAATGTTTTTGTTTTTTTTTGTTTTTTTTAGATTGGAACATGTTACAAAATGAAATAAATAAAACACAGCATTTGGACAAGCTTTAATATTGTTTTATTTTTTATTTTTTTAATTAAACAGCATGTTGTCTTTAATTGTGTAATCTGCAGCACTAACCTGCAGGTTTTTTAAGATGCACAATAAAGAATATGGTGCCATTTGTTTTCACAGACACATGACAAGGTAAGTTTGCTAGTGAAACTTAATGTACTGTGGTGTACCTTTCTCCTGTCCTCCATGGATTCCTCTTCATCGATTTTGTCGTACCACTTTTCAAACATCCCATCCATACACTCATCCATCCACTCCTGGTTCTTCTTGTAGTCTGCGATCTCATCCTCCTCTGTCCACTGACTGAAGATTCATTTAAAACACAGAAATCAATCAACTCATTTTAGCACTTGTAGATTTAGAAATGTAGTTATAAAGCAAAAAGCAGTTTGGTTTTTCACTTATTTGTGAAAATTAAAATGTCTTTCACTTGCCATAGTGAATGTACATCGACGTTATTTACCGAGATGGGTGCCAATATTACCTGATGGCAATGTCATGAATACTGATGTTCTCCTGAGACATGCTGAGGAGGAGGTCAGGAAGCTTGATGCTCAGGAAGAAAGGAAGATCATGTGCCTCCCAGTTCATGTCTAGGAGGTGTAACAAGCAGGTCTGCACACACGACAGGGCCGGTAGCAAAGCTCTGAGGGGCAGTGATCAGGATCAGGTTAATGTGCACATACTTTTACAATAACACCTCCTGCACATGCTTATTAATTTCAACAAATCTAGTTTTAAGAAAACGCAGTGGGTTAGAGGAAAGGGCTTACTTCTCATTGAGGTTGCTGAAGCCCTGTACTGCCTCGACCAGCATGAGCACCAACTGATGGTAGGAACGCCTCACTTCCTCTCCCAACTTTTGACCACTGTCTGACAACCGAGAGAAATAACTGGAAAAAGACAAAGAAAATCTTGACCTTGTGCAGTAAGTCAGAATACAGCTTTTAAACACCACCTGAAAATACATCTGACAGTCATGTCTTGAAATACCAAACTGATATTAGTGAATACTTTGATCAATCTCCAAAAAGACTTAAACTTGGCACCGGTAACACTGTCATCAGTAGTAGAAATCTGGGAAACCAAACTATTATGATATTCCATTGATATTCCAACTTTAGAACAATACTGTTCAAAACTCAGTTGTATAATGTTTTCTGGGGGTCTGGAGAGACTTTGTTAAGTTTCAAAAAATAACACCTTACATTGAGATGTAGAATACAAATTGCTGCATTGCTATCTGGAGACGGGCAGTTCAAAGTGACTGTATATTAATTTAATTTAATTGCATTTTGGAAATGTAGACCCATTGCCCTACGCATTATAGGACCAGCATGTGTGCAGCATCACATCTGATGAGTCCTTTTCTCTTGCGAGTCTCCCTATTTTAATGGAAGTACATTTCTAAATTATTTCAGCTGAAAAACCTTTCCTACAGATTTACCTGGTGAAGTCCTTCTGGCATGCCAGCAGCTCCTGTAGGAACAGGATGCAGGGTGCTTGGAAGAGGTATGGCTGTCCCATGGAATGTAAACACTGTTGAACCATCTCCAGCACCTTGCACACACTCAGAGCCTGTGCTTTGTTCAGGGACAGAGTCTGCAGAATGCTGTAGGAAGAAGAACTGGATGACTTACCCCTGTACGGTATGAATTACACAAACACCAACTGCAAATCAGTCACGTTATGTATTATCAAACAGAAGATTAGCAGTCAGTCACCTTGCTGTTGTGAGAGCCTGGTCCTTTATGAAGTTTAGGATGTGTTTGAGTATTGGGTAGCGATCTTTGACAGAGGGGGTCATTCGGGGCTCTTCTATAGAGCGGCAGGACAGGAGGCGCAGGCGTGCCCGGCTGAATGGGGCTTTACGTGCGAAGGCAGATGGTGAAGCTGGCTCCCCTGGTTGGGGTGACAGACTCTCTGTTGAGCCTCGATGGCCTCGCCTGCTGTGCCCGCATGAAGATGAGTTTGGAACTTGAGCACTGGGTGACGAACTCTGTCCAGACCTGGACTCACAGCACTCCTCGGACCCTGCAGTCTGAGGTCCCAGAGATGAGCTGGCTTGGAAGTCCCCTTCTGAGATGGAACTTGACCGGAGAAGTGGAGCACTGCTGCTCTCTGCAGCTTTGGAAGAGTCACTAACCTGGCACGGTACTCCACATGGAGCAAACCGGAAAAGCAAGAGGCTCTTCTCAATGCACATCTCAGCTAAAGAAAGAGAAGAAAGGAAGAAAATGGCAGGAAGAGAGCAAAATAATATTAAGACATGACAGCCACTGAAAAGAAAGGAGTACTCACCTAGTGTTTCCATGGTAACCTCATCAGGACCACCATCTTTCTCATCAGGTATATTCATTTTGCCAACTAGGTATCTCTGTTTCATCTCCAACTAAATAAAGATCACACCACAGTAACAGTTTAGAAACACGATGAGGATCAGAAAGTCAACAGAGGTAGAAATCCCATCTGTTACACTCACCATCCATGTTCTGATGCTGTCTGCCAGTGAATACACCTGCACAAACTCTTCACTCAGACAAGATTTGCAATCCTGATTAACTACTCACACAAAGAACACAGAAGGGAGAAAATCATCCAGACTGAAATAGACTGATTAAAAAGCAAAAAACATAAGAGCTCTAGTGACCACTGATCAGAACCAAGCATTACCGTAGTTATTCAAGGCAAGGTTGAGGGCTGGTGTGTGGTACACCATGGCTGCCCAAATGGCGTTCACAGCTTGGTCTATCTTTGACCCAGCAGTAATCTCATTCCTGAATGTCTGTTTTCTGCAAGACTGCATGAGGGTCCTCATCAGCTCTGTTCTACTGTCTGTTAGTTCCTGTGTAGGATTCCAATGGGCAAAATCCTCCAGGAAGCCCATTAACTCATCAAGAGTCCATGCGTTTGTCTACAACACAGAAAAAACAAACCACTATTACAGCAACTTCTACCAGCTGACGTCATCAGCCAATGCAACAGCAAAATCCAGTGAATGTTGCTCGTACATAACTTTGTTAAGCAGACTTTTTTTTTTTTTACCTGGTCTGTGACTGTTTTAGTCCGATTTGTCTCCCTTGTTTCGATTAGCCCATGTCTCAGGATGGGTTTCCATAAAGGTGAAGCCTGAACATGGGACATTTTCCCTGATGGAAGTTCCTTTACAGTGCGAACCTCTGGAATAGATAATAACCCACAAATATGAGTAATTCGCACTACTTTCAAGGGTCTGAATAATGCTCAAGTAAAATACAAGTGACGCAAACTTTTTTCCCTCAAACTAAATATAATTTTGCAATATCTGTTCATGAACACCGTTTCAAAAAATTCTGACAATGGTCCAACAAGGTCATGTCCAAATTTCCTTGGTGGAGGTCACACTCAAAAACCCTTGAAATCAAAGGCCCGCGTTTATGGACAAGGCTATGAAACACAGTCTCACCGTGAGGGGATTTCAACGCCAGGGTTCTGGACGCAAGGCGACCCATCAGACGTGCCACCAGCAGCTGCAGATCCGACATCCAAGAAATGGTGATGTCTGGTAAACCCAGGGCTGTCACAGTGAACTTATAACCCCACTCATTATTGCTGCTATCAGAGTGGAAGAGGAACTGCAGTTGCGGGCCGGCATCAAATGTCACTTTCTAAAAGAGCAAAGACACAAACAGACATTTGTAAATGTCTACCAACAATGACATATTTGGAGACCAGTCTAATTTTCCACAGCCTACCTTTGGCCACTTCTCAGTTCCAACCTTCATGTCATAGCGGACCTTTCCACCTCTAGAATCTGTAAATTCTAGGTAGTCGTATCTGGGAACATCATGATCATAGAGAATGGGTAAATAAAATCCTCACTGAGAATTAATAAATAAATAAAATTCCAGTATACTACATAGGTCACCTCTTCTCGGTTTCACAGCGTTCATCAAACTCCACCTCAAACGAGGTTGCACCAGGGCAGGCGAAGATGCTGGTCTCATGGCGACTATTCTCATAGTTGTGAGGGGACTCCATGTTCCAGCTCCTCAACACCACTGGCTGCTGAGGTTGGTGCCAGCTCTCTTGATCCACCTTATAGTGACATGTTACATACAGTTAGATCCAGAAGTTCTTGGACAATTAAACCTCGTAATTTTGCCTCTGTACACCACCACAGTGGATTTTAAAAATAAAAATAAAATCAATCTGTGACTGAAGTGCAGATTTTTTGTAATTCAAGTAGTTTAACAGAAGTATTGTGATAACAGTTTAGGAATTACAGCCATTTTTATACATCATATATTTATACAGTCCCCCATTTTCAGAAGCTTGAAAAGGACAATTGACTGATAAGCAATTCAAGGGTCTGTAAAATTAATCCTTGTCAAGAACATTCCCTAAATGCATGAAATGCCCATTATCCTACTTTTTATTGCACTGCATTTCAGAAAGGAATACTGCTTTTTTTTACAAAATTATATTTATTTGAAAGCTGCAGCTAGCTGTCTTCTCTTACTTATGGTTTTAAATAGTTCTTCCACCAGAACCCTCCATCCCCCAAATACTGGCATGCATTATATCCTCTTCACTCACCCTCCTACAATGGGATGGAGGCTGCTAGTGATCAATGTGGACTGACCTTAGAAAAGATGTCTCCAGTGTCACTTGACAGGCTTTTGAGCAGCTCAACCAGAGAGGAGAAGCTTTTCAGCAGCATGCTGTGGGGGATGTCCAAAGGGCACAGCTCCAAGAGGAAGATCATCTGCCAGGACCCAAACAAATATTACATTCATTCAGAACACTCAACTCTATATGAGAAGCCAACTGAAAATCATAACTTAGGAACACATTACCAGTTGTCTGAAGACTGTGGCTAGGATGGAGCTGCCTAATTTGTCAGTAATTTCAGCTCCAGTGTACCTCTCCAGCAGTGACCCAAGGATAGTTTTGGCACTTCCCAGGAACTGTTCCACATCTATTAAAACAAATCATTTAGTCACTCTGAAAGCACATGAAAGATCAATTATACTGTCACTGTTTGTACTGAATCACTATACAGCATATTCATACATTATTTGAACTGAACATTTGACTAATTAGCACCAATCTCTCATAAACACATAACCTAACCCTGAAAATCAGAAGCTAAGTGTGAAAGTCATGTGTGTCAGGACTGGTAATGTATCTCACATTTTAGTAGGATGTCTCTGGCCAGCTCCATTGCGATGGCTGTGGATGCTCCTCCTTTGAGCTGCAGGTAGCACCAGGAGAGCAGGCTACCCTGCAGAGCCCAGAACAATGACAGCAGCACCGATCTGCTGGCTCCACCACCCTCATCCTCCATCATGACCTCACACTGAAAGATGGGAGATGTGTATGAAGAAAAAGGAACATCAGAAAGTGGATAGAAACATGCGATTACATGTCCAAACATGAAAAGGATAAAAGACAAATATAAAGCAACAGCTGGCTCACCTCCCTTGTTGCAACCAGTAGCAGTGTCTCCATGACAGACAGTATTGGGCTGATGTCAAAGTCAGAGGGAGCTCCTTTAGGAGGGAGCAGGAGAAGGCCACTTGGATCTTGATCACTGTATAGAGAAAGCATAGATGATCCGTTGTGATGTCTGACTGTATATATGACAATATGCTTGTATATCTACAGTAGGCTTACCTGAAGTAATTACAAAGCGATTCAAATGTCATCTTCACTGACTCCAGCTGATCCTCTTCTGTAATATTTTTCTGCAAAAACACACATTAATATGATCATTATGCTTAGAATTATGATGCTGCTGCTGCCGAATATTATTATTATTTACAAACTCACCATCATGTAGAAGAGTTTGTCTCGTCTGACATGTTTATCAGGGAAGAAAACTGCTGCTCCATTCAGAATAGCCTTGACTGCTTCCTTGTGCAAAGCTTTTTCCACTAATGTCTCACCTTGTGGACCATCCACAACTGAAATGCAAAAAACAAAAACAGTACTGCTACACTGAATTTCACTAATGCTTACAAATCTGTCATAACAAGCCCCTGCTGTCTGTGGAATCTCTCCAGAGAAATGCAGGTTTTTGACCTCTATGAGCTGTCAGTTCCTTACCGTGACAGAGGTGAGTGTAGAGTTCCCACACAGCTCTCATGGAGTCATTAAGAGCCTCTCCACTGCTGGATGTGGATGGACAAGCCGCTGCTGCGGCACCTTCATCTGGCACTCTGCTCTCCTCTTTGCCCCGGGGCTCCAGTGGGTTGGGCAGCATGGGGAAACAGTTCTGCATCAACTGGAGCAGAAGAACTCTGCTCTTCAACACCTCCTCTCCCTCACTGAAACAAAGAAAGGTGCTAAATTACAGCCGATATGAATGGATATCTCCTACTGACTGGGCCTCATCATGTTAAATGTTAATTATCGCTGTAATAATTCTAACAGCCAGTGCGCGATACAAAGAACAGTGGTGAGAATACCACTACTCACATCTCCCTGAGTTTACTGTAGAAGTTCCAGAAGAGGTTAAGGCTGAGACCACTGAACTCCAAAAGATACTTCTGCTTCAAGTGAGAGGCATCCTGAAACAAACACACAGAGCTACCACATCAGTCCTCAGTAATAAAATGTAAAGCAAGCTCTCATAGACATGAAGCATTCATTCATCCATTCAGCAGTACTGTAAAATGTGTTGCAATGTCTCCAAATGGCCATAAGATGGCAGACTGACTCATGTTGAAAGTGAAAGAAAAAGTGAAGACAAAAAAATAAAAAATAAAATAGGTTAGTTGGTTTACCAAATTATATGTAGTACTTTGGTACTACATATAGTACTTTACAACACAGAGCCCGAGGCCAGTGGCATGATAAATATTTCTTGTACTTTTTTTTTGCAGTCACAAAAAAAATGTTTCTAGCTTTTCTTCATCTTAACTGCAGGTGTTGTTAAATAGGAGATTTAAAGAGCAATGAGGGAAAAAATGCTGGGAAAATGTTTCTGATTGCCCCCCCCCCCCCCCCCACCACAATACC
>VUQI01001116.1:2338-12828 GCA_015106735.1 Paratilapia polleni | reverse complement strand
GTCCAGCCTAGAAGTAAAAAATGCATGAACTAGTTTTTCAGCATCACTCTGAGATAGAATGTTTCTCATTTTAGCAATATTGTGCAAATGAAATAAGGCAGTCCTACATATTTGTTTAATTTGTGCGCTGAAGGACATATGCTGACCAAAAATGACTCCAAGATTCCTCACAGTGTCACTGGAGGCCAAGGTAATGCCATCCAGGGTAAATATCTGGTTAGATGCCATATTTCAAAGGTTTTTAGGGCCAAATACAATAACCTCAGTTTTGTCTGAATTTAGAAGTAGGAATTTAGAGGTCATCCAGGCCTTTATATCTTTAAGACATGCCTGTAGTTTAACTAATTAATTTGTGTCATCTGGCTTCATGGATAAATAGAGCTGGGTATCATCTGCATAGCAATGAAAATGTATGCTATGTTTTCTAATAATACTGCCTAGGTGAAGCACATATAGCATAAATAGAATTGGTCCCTGCACAGAATCCTGAGGATCTCCATAATTAACCTTAGTGTGTGAAGAAGACTCCCCATTTACATGAAGAAATTGGACTCTATCAGATACATAAGATTCAAACCATTGCAGTGCAGTTCCTTTAATACCTACGCTGTGTTCTAGTCTTTGTAGTAAAATATTGGAATCGAATGCCGCACTGAGGTCTAACAGTGAAGACATTCATGAAGTCCTTACTAGTTGAAGTTAAAGGAATGTTTGGCTCAACAGAGCTCTGACTCTTTGTCAGCCTGGCTACAGTGCTGAAAAGAAACCTGGGGTTGTTCTTGTTTTCTTCTATCAGTGATAAATAGTAAGATGTCCTAGCTTTACAGAGTGCTTTTTTATAGAGCAACAAACTATTTTTCCAGGCCAAATGAGCACCTTCTAAATAAGTGCAATGCTATTTTCTCTCCAGCTTACAAGTTATGTGCTTTAAGACATGCATTTATGAATTATACCAGGGAGTCAAGCACTTCTGATTTGAAGCTTTCTTTTTCAGAGGAGCCACAGTATCCTCGTACGCAGTGAGGATGTAATATTATTAACAAGATAATCTACCTCTGTGTGAATAAAACTTTAGGTAGCTACTCTGCACTGTGTTGGCACATGGGAACAAAGAAGATAGCAGTGGAGGAATCACTTCCTTAAACTTTCGTTAAACTTAAGCACTTTCAGAAAGACACCTACTGTAATGAAATTTATTCCCCATTGCTATATAATCCTTTATTGTAAATTTAAATGTTTGCAGCCAACTGAAAAAAAATCAAGGAATAAATTTGCCTCTAAGAATCTATGTTTATTACTGATCATCAGGGAAACACGAAGACAGTAGACGTGACTGAACAACATTAGACCCTCCTACTATCTGCGCACAGAGGTCCCTGTTGATCTCAAATCTGGATGAACCTAACCTGCACTGAAGCAGGTTAGGTTCACAGCATAAATTACCATGGTGATATACTCCAGTAAAAAGTGAACCACCTACATAGTACAGAAAACCCAGGGTACACCCTGAAGTTACCTGGATAAGATGAAATCCTGCTTTGTAGTACAGGCCTCAGATGGTGTAAAGACTGATATTCTGAACTTAACAGAAGTTTAGGACTTGAAACACAAAAGTTTGAGATTTGGACTTCATTTGAAACTCATAAGTCTTGACTTTTTGGTTTTGACATAGACTTGCCTTGAATTTGTCATCGCTGACTTGAGGCTTGCTTGCTAGTCATGATTTTGGTGAACTGAAACTTGGTTTGGAGCTTGTTGGTCTTGATTGGGGACTTGCTGGTCAATATTTAGACTTGTTGATCTTGACTTGGGAATTTACTTTTATATAACTTTTAGTCATAACCTGAGCCTTGTTAGTTGTAACTTGATCTTGACTTGGGACTGAATTTGGGAACATGTGTCAATTAAATAATACACTGTAGAGTTATTATAAGGTGCTGATTTAACCAGCCTCACTACCTGTTTGTGACTGCTTCCAGTCTTTCTGTTAAGCTATGCTAAACACCCTGACCTTCATGCACAAAGATTAAATTTCTCAGTTCTGTCATCACATTCAGTAAATGTCAGATTGTCAGAACTTTAAACTTGGAATTTTACTGTTTTTCATGTTTGTGTCACTAATCCAGCCTCTGTATGTCTATGTTCATCAAATATTTGCTTGGTTTGATGGGATACATTTGTTGCCTTTATATATATATATATCTGGCTGTTTACCAAGTGAGTGGGACTTCTATCCATGTTGCAGCCTCCTGTAATCAATAACCTCTCTGCTCCTGTGTGCACTTTGCCTCTTTGTAACACAGCCCACATCCCTCATATGGCTTCACTTGATGGGACCAGGCCAGCACTTCTACACACACACTGACACCCAAGTTGCTATAACACAACACTGACATCCAAGGGCATCACGGCCTCTCCTCCGCTCATTGACAAGCTGACTGAATTAGGAAATGCTCCCACAGGCTTCAACAAAGATAAATGAAGGTGCAGAATAAAGCAAAATGACAGCAAAAGAGATAATCTCTTTTTTCCTATCTAAAACAACACCATCATGCTTTAAACACGAACACAGGTTGCCACTCAGTCAGCCACGGTGACCATCTAATTATAGGCAGAACATGTGGAAGCCCAAAGGACCCCAAAACACATAAACAAGAGGCTTGGTGAAATAGAAACCTCATCTCGTTTCACGTCGTCAGCCTCAGGCAAACACTCCACTTGCTTTTCTGCTCTCTCCAAGGTTGAAGAGAAGAAGAGAAGCTGCAGCTTCATTAGATGTGCTGTCAGCAGCTGAGGGGATGATGATAGATCAATCAAAGGTAGACAGGTGATACTCAGAATTTCACCCAAACTGGATGAAATTTTTGTATTCTCATAGCACTGCAAAGTATTGTGGCATAATGCAATACCTAGAGACTCATATTTAGCCTTATATCTCTGTTTGTTCAAGTTGTACCCGCCTCAGCATGGAGGCTACATTCTCATGCAGGTAGTTCACAGTACAGTCATGTGAACAAGAAAATACTTGATTAATCAATCATCAGCAAGTGTGATGAAGTCTAAAAAGCAGACATTTTGTCAGTTTGCTGGTCTGGAGCATTGAGGTGTGTGTTAATAATGCCACAATCTTCCCAGGAGTAGATGTCCCAGCAAATTCACCCCAAGGTCAGACCATGCAATGCCCATAGAAATTGCAGAAATCCCTAGAGCTACATCTCAGACTCTACAGGCCGCAGTTAGCATGTTAAATGTTAAAGTTCATGACTCTACAATTAGAAAGAGACTGAATAAGTATGGTTTGTTTGGAAGGGTTGCCAAGAGAAAGAACATGGCACACAGCTTAGGTTTACAAAGTTGGACCTGAACAAACCACAAGACTTCTGGAACAATGTCCTTTGGACACACAAGACCAAAGTGGAGATGTTTGGACCACGTTTGGAGAAAACTAAACACAACTCCCCATAGCAACTGTCAAGTACAGTGGTGGAGGGATGATGATTTAGGTTGACAATGAACTCCTCTGTATACGAAAGTATCCTAGAATCAAATGTGAGGCCATCTGTCTAACAGCTAAAACTTGGCCTCAATTGGGTCATGTAGCAGGACAATGATCCCAACCACACCAGCAAATCTACAACAGAATGACTGAAAAAGAAAGTGGCCAAGTCAAAGTCCAGACCTACGAGAGCTGTGCATAAACGAATGCCCGCAACCCTGAATGAATGTTGCAACATTGCAAAGAAGAGTAGGCCAAAATTCCTCCCCAACCATGTGGGAGACTGATAAAGTCATACAGAAAACAATTACTTCAAGATATTGCTGCTAAAGGTGGTTCAACAAGCTACTGATTCATGGAGTGTACTTAGCTTTTCACAGGACTGCATAGAGTCCTGCGAAAACTCTCTTTTTCACATGACTTTATTTTTCTAAACAGATTATACATGTTACCTCTTTCTTAATCTGTTTCCAATAGCAAAGTTTTTTCTGCAGTTGTAAATGGCAGTAAACAATATGTTGATGTTAAGGTTGGCGTCCTACACAAACTTCAAAGAGAACTATGGGTGTTTCTCAGATATCGGGTGACACTGTCCATATGTTGTACTTACGAAAGCGTCCTTTCCAGCCTGCCGCCAGGTGAACCAATGATCTCACCCAATGTGCAGAACATCTGACCCAGGAAGTCCTTCACAGAGTAGGGGAAACCAGCATTGTTAATACATTGCATTCATTTCTCACGTGTGACCATGACACCAGCAGGCAGGATAGCAGTAACTTTGTTAAGTTAGTTTATATGACTTCAACTTGTGTTACCTTGATTTCAAGAAATAAATGGAAATTCTTTTTAAATAATAAATGAAGCTGCAATAGTAAAGAGACATCTAGACTTTGATTGATTTCATCAGACTGCTTATGCCTAACACAGCACCTGTGCAGCACCTGACTTACTGATAAGCCACTACAAAGTTTTCCCATTAGCTAGAACATGACTGGCAAAAGATACAGTAACAAAGATGAGGTAAGCAGAATGTCATTCCTTGCAAAAAGCATTAGATTGTAGAAATGATTACTGTGCATACATGGACTTGTCACTGACGCTTAACCTCTTAACAACCACCAGCCATTGGCAAACCACTCAAGGGACTTGCATGGTTGTGCATTGAACCTACACAGAGCCTACACAGAGCTTTGTAGACCGTTGTCTACATAGTGTAGCTCTGTATTGTTACCAGGGTGCAGTGTCAAAAATATGTGAAACAAGCAGTCTGTGGGCTACATCTTAACAGACAAAGAACTTCTTTGCAGTGAGTATTTAAAGGAATGAAAATTGTCCACTGCAGGCACTGTCTGGGCTTCTCCCGCTGCTTTTGTGATCTTTGATTATTGTTTTCTGCTTCTTCTTATTGTTGCTGAACACCCTTCCTGTTCAAGCTCACTTTTCAACCAGTCAGCATTTTACCCATACATAGCGTCATCACTGTCAGGCTATATGCTTTGGTTTTTTTCAAGGACTGCACACTAGCATGTCAGAATAGGCTGCATATCTAAAATCCTTCACTCTGGGTAGCCAACGCAAACAGACACCAATACGGTACAATGAAATCTGCTTCAGTGCTAAAGTTAGGGTTAGGTTGCTTTTAAGAAACATGTTAAACAAATGTAATTTAATAACTAGATGAAGTTACCTACATCAGAGAAACTGTAAGGCCAAAGAATTTGCAGTTTGGCCTTACAATTTCTGCAGATTGGCATTCCAAATAGGTAAAAATAAACTCACATAAAGGTGTAATGTGAACCTAACCCTAATCCTAAACAAGTCACCATAAACCTGGTGACTGTTAAAGGTTAACCCACTGAGGTCTAAGTCATCATCAGTGACCCCTAGCTCTGAACCCTAACCTTATGTTTTGTTTTGTTTATTTTGGTTTTCTTTTTGTTTGTTTGGGGTTTTTTTTAGAAAAAAATCTGAATAGTTTTTGATGTGTGTCAATTAGAATGATTACTTTCTTTCTCCCCTGATTTCCAATACTGTGGAGAGCAATTAAAAAAATCCATGTGTAAATGGGACCTAAGATTTGTTTGTAGACTACTGGAAAAGAGCAGGGCATAGTGAGATGACATTATTAAACAAACTCCAGTCAAACAAAAAACATGTAAGCTTGACATTAACTGCACCTATATCTGCTTTTTAAATGTATTCTTCCTGTCTTGATTGTGCTGAACATCAATATGCAAAGTAGAAGTTAGATCAGGATGGCCAGCTTAATGCTGTGAGATGTAAGTCCTCATTGGTGATGACCGTAGCATCATCTATGTTATCAGATGATGTTTTTTCCCTATTGTTCTCAAAGTCTTGGCAATCGGAGGACAAAGAACGTCATCATTCCCATTGACTTGCCTCAAAAACTATTTACATTTTTTTTCCAACAAAAAGGCCCTTTTTTGCTTTTTTTCCCCCAAAATATAGGGTTGAGGTTTGGAGTCATCACCACTGATAACTTAGATCTCAGAGGGTTAAAGTCACATGCTTCATGTAAGTCATTATTTACTCAAAAAGTCTGATTCTATTGAATTTTGTCCATCTTTTAAACTTCAGCCAAGCATATATACAATTGAATCAAGCTTGTGTGATAAAATTAAGCCATTTGAGAAGTACATTTTTTATAGATGCAAAAATACACCATAGGTATTTGGGTGAGCTGTCACTGAAATGAACAGGTGAAGCCACATTCTGTTACAGGATTTTCAGATTACATTGCAGTCCCTGAGATGAGCAGACCTTCTCACAATCCAGCCCAGATGGTCTGTTATCTGCTGAACAGTATGGCTTCCTTCATTTCTATTTAAATCAGGTAGTCACAGAAGCACACTGAAAGGTCAAACAGCTGTATGCTTAACACAGTGCTTAGACCTTAACCCTAACCCTATACTATCAGAATATGTCAACTTAGTCTCCCATTTTTGGCGGTCAGGGGGCAAAAAATAATAATTCTGAAACAAATCAAAACATTATTTAAATTTATTTTCCAAAGAAAAGTTCTTTTTGCCTTTCTCCAAAGCATATCATTAGGGCAGGGTTGGGGCTAGGGTTGGGGTCGCTTTAAGAAAAAGTGATGCAGAAAAAGGGAAGAATTAGTTAAAGGGATAGAATGTGGCGTTTACTTACCTTCTGCTCATCCAAGAGGGCAGGCAGTAAGGAAAGGCAGACACAAGTTAGAGGAGAAGCTGGAAAGACACAATGAAAAGACCTGAGGTTGACAAATAAATAAATTATGCTCCGAAGAAGATAATGACTGATGAGAGCTGCAATACACTGAGGTGATAAAAAATGCTTTCATGAATCATTACTGTAATCAGCCAGTGTAGGATGTATATAAATTAAAACTCTCACACCCCCATTAAAATCATCTTGGTTTAATTTATACTTTCTGCATTGTAGATACTGTAACAAATTTTGTTTGAGTTTGAATTCTGTTAAAATTATCCATCCACCCATCACCTATACCCACTGCAGCTGGATTGGACCTGTCCAAACTGACACTGGCAACATGTACCCCGGACAGGGTGCCAGTAAATTACTACATATCTCACATACAGAGGAAGACAGCTACTCAGGCTCAAATTAGAACTTAGATTACAGACAAGTTAGAGTCATTACTTGAGCTAACCTGCATGACTGCAAACGACTGTAACACCATGACACCAAATAAATTACATTAAATTAATTAACAAACAGTAAAAAATGAACAAAATTAATTGAACCTTCTTCTTCTTCTTCTTTTGGCTGCTTCTTTTAGGGGTCACCACAGCAGATCACCTGCCTCCGTCTCACCCTGTCTCTAGCATCCTCCTCTGTCACACCAACCCTCTGCATGTCCTCCTTCACTACATCCATGAATCTTTTCTGCGGTCTCTTTTCCTCCTGCTTGGCAGCTCCATATTTGACATTCTTTGTCCAATATATCCACTATCCCTCCTCTGCACATGTCCAAACCATCTCAACCTTACCTCTCTAACATTGGCTCCAAAATGCTAAACCTGAGCTGTCCCTCAGATAAACTAATTTTCAATCCTGTCCCTCCAGGTGACCCAATGAGAATCTTTACATCTTCAGCCCATTCCACCTCCAGCTCAGCATCTTGTCTTTTTGTCAATGCCACCGTCTCCAAGCCATACATCATAGCAGGTTTCACTACCATCTTGTAAATCTTCCGTTTCACTCTCGTTGCTATCCTTCTGTCACAAATCACCCCTGACACTCGTCTCCATCCACTCCACCCTGCCTGCACTCACTTTTCATTTCTTGTGCACTGTACATTGCTTTGGATGGTTGACCCCAGGTATTTAAACGAATCCACTGTCAATACCTCTACTCCTTTCATCTTTACTGTTACACCTGTGTCCCTTTCATTCACACACACATACTCTGTCTTGCTTATACCGACTCTCATTCCTCTCCTCTCCAGAGCATACCTCCACCTCTCCATGAAGCCATAGTGCTTTATATGCTTTCCCATATCTTCACAGTATGGCTCATCCACTTTATCCCTCTGTAGTTACTACAGCGCTGTACATCACCATTGTTCTTGACACTTGGTACCAGTACACTCCTTCTCCATTCCTCAGATATCCTCTCACCCTCCAAGTTAGTGTTAAATAATCTGGTTAAAAAGTTATGTGATGTCTAGACTCACATACAGCTCACTATTAGCCTCTTTCTTTGCCATACACCTAACCTCCCAGTACTCCTGTCTACTTTCTTCCTCTCCCTGACTAACCCACTTTTTCTTTGCTAACCTTTTCCTTTGAATACTTTCCTGTAGTTCCTCATTTCACCACCAATTCTCCTTGTCTTCTTTCCTCTGTCAAGATACATCAAACACCTTCTTGGCAGTTTCCCTCACCACTTGAGCTGTTCTACCCATTCTGGTAGCTCTTCACTACCACCCAGAGCCTTACTCAACTCCTCCCTGAACTCTGCACAACATTCTTCCTTCTTCAACTTCCACCATTTAATGATTACCTCTGCCTTCAGTCACTTCCTCTTCTTGATTTCCAAAGTCATCCTAGAGACTACCATCCAGTGCTGCCTAGCTACATTCTACAGTAGGCAGCTGTAGCTCAGGAGGTAGAGCAGGTCATCTGCTAGCTGGAAGGTTGGTGGTGTGGTCCCCGGCTCCCCTAGTCTGCATGTCGAAGTATCCTTGGGCAAGATACTGAACCCCAAGTTTCCCCAGATGCATCCATCAGAGTGTGAGTGCATGTGTGAATATTAAGAAGCACTTAGACTTGGGAAAAAAGTGCTTGTATAAATGTGTGTGTGAACAGGTGAATGAGGCATGTAGTAAGAAAGTGCTTTGAGTACTCCAAAACTGAGTAGAAAAGCATTATATAAGTACACTCCACTTTACCATTTACAGCCACTTCCATCCTTTATGCAAAATCCACATTTCTCTCCTTAGGACCATACCTACCCAACACCTCCTCATCACCTCTATTCCCTTCACCTTCATGTCCACTAAAGTCCCCTCCAATCACCACTCACTTCTCCCAGGAACACTCTTCGACTTCATCCAACTTACCCCTGAATTCCCACCTCTTCTAACTGACATCCAACTTGTGGGGCATACACACAGACAGCATTCAGTATCACCCCTTTGATTTCCAGCTTCAGGCTCATGATCCTGTCTGACTCCCTCTTTAATTCAATTCAATTAAATTTTATTTTTATAGCACCAAATCACAACAACAGTCACCTCAAGGTGCTTTACTGCCAGAGCACTCTTCACATATTTTTCCTTCAAGATTACCCCTACTCCATTTTGCTTCCTACCTACACCATGGTAGAACAGTTTGAATCCACCTCTGATGCACCTGGCCTTGCTTCCCTTCCACCTGGTCTCTTGCACACCCTTCTTTCCTTCTCTCCATCATGTCAGCCAGCTCTTTACCTTTACCTGTCACAGTTCATACATTTATTAAAGTCCCTATTCTCACCTCAAAGATTTTACACCAGATGCCCTTCCTGATGAAACCCTCCCCATTTATTCGGGCTTGGGACCAACACTAGGAGTACACAGGTCTGTGGCCCCGCCCCTGTGGCTGGGTTAACAAAATTAATTGAACCATTTCTTTAAAATGGTGGGAAGTAATATAAAGCACAATTTCCAGGTTTCCAAACACTTACAGGAAAATGAGATGGGCTTCCAACCTGATGATGTAATGACTACTTTGCATTCTGAGTGAACTGAGGCTGTATTACATGCTGTTTAATTCATCCTTTTCATTCATATAAGCACTTAAGTCCCTGCTTGTCCTCCATTGTACATCTTTAATAATTTTGTGGTTTCTGCTCTTAATGGAGTTTTTTTTCCAATTTGGCGCTGACACTCAGGTGTCAGCACAGATGACGTGTCTCTTTATGTTAGCTTATTGTTTTTGCTACATTTAGTAATTGTGTTTTTGCTTTATTGATTTCAAAATATTTTACTTTGTTATATTATATTATATTATATTGTATATTTACTTTATTCAATTAATTGTGATTTCAGATTAGTTTTTACCTTATTAAGATATTCATTCTGTCATATTCGGTATTCTATTTTACTGAGCTACATACTATTCTACTTATTTAAAATATTTGTTGTACATTTTTTGTGTTTAACTTAATTGTAACTGCTGTAACAAAGGAATTTCTCAACTTTGGGGTAAATAAACTGTGTCTTATCTTATTTTAGCTTATCTTATCTTAAATGTCATTCAGCACCTGGGTTTCAGGTTTGGGATAGACAAGCATTTTCTTGGATATTGGAGGAATTTGATGACAGCTCCATAACTGAATCTGAGGCATGTGGTTTCCATCAATGTCCAAAACCTCATAATGCAAAGTGAAAAGGTATAATTATTACCTGGCCAAGGATGCAGAACTTCAGCAGAGATACATTTTCAGTGTCTTTTTTTTTTTTTTTTTTTTTTCTTTTTTTGAGTTTTTT
>VUQI01001113.1:6295-25309 GCA_015106735.1 Paratilapia polleni | reverse complement strand
TCTGTTTTTAAAATCATCTCACTGGAATTTATAATCTGGTTCCTTTGATGGAAACATAAGAACACAGAGTTCCTTAAGAGGTTCCTGTGCAGGGTGAAGTTTGGGTAGTGGAAACTATAGACTGTAATATAAAAAAACATAACCACTGTGATGTCACCCATTGGTTTTGGAAGCTGAAGCCTCAGTGGTAGTGTTTTGGTCACAGCCATGTTGTTTTTTGGGTCCACAAATGGCCAAACATACACCAGAGGACGGAATGCTAAGTTATCAGCTAACGTTAGCAAGACTGATTAGCAAGTTGTATCCATAAACTGTACAAGTGCAGCACACAGACACAGATACCTGCTAGTTAGTGATAAGTAACAAACTAATAAAATCCTAGAATTTCACTCAGCAAAAATGAAGCACAAACTTCTTTTACCTCACAGCAGGCCATATTATTTGTCAGATAATTCCATTAAAAACACTCCAAAAGGCACCAACAGCACAAACATGGTGGCGAGGTCCAGTTCAGTGCCTCCAATTAACTGAGGTGAGGCCTAACAGACAGCATGTTACCTGTGTCAGCATCACCTGTCAGTCAAACTAGTCAAACCCTTAAAAGTTAAGCTGTAATAAAATTTAAATGGTGAGTTCTGAAAGGTTAACCCCCCGAATAATTGTTGATGAAGAAGAGAAATTTAATTCAGAGACCAAACTGTTTGTTTTACCAGCCTAAACATATATCCATGGCTGAAGTTGGACAGTTTAACATGGGAGTCTATGGGGATGGACTCGCTTTTGGAACAAGCCCCAAGTGGCCAATAGAGGAACTACAGTTTTTGGCATACTTGGTGGAAATATTTATTTTGAACCAAACAGAAACTTTTTACAATTTTCTGTGTAACAGGTGGATTTCAGTGTCTTTTGTTTTTTTTCCAGAAACCCTTTATGCAATGCCAGTTCTAGAAGTGACAGCTTTTCTTAATCTGAGTATTTCGTCACTTCCAGGAAGCCGATGCAATGACTCCCACATTAAACTCCCCTTTCTATATGGTCTACATATTTCCTGCCTCCAATGGGTGAACCAAAAACAAGCTCCTCTTCCCTCTGCATCCCTCTATGCCTTGCAGGGAAATGTCACAGGATTCAAAGCTGTGAAAAGCCTCCTGCACCGTTTAACTGGCGTCTCACTCGCCTCCTGACAAGAGTTGCTGGGAAACCGTTGCTATGGGAGCGTGGGCGGCGGCACGGCCTGAATCCCTGCATGCACATACGCATACATGCATTAGCACACATATTCCTTTCCTCTTTGCCACAACTTACTATGACTGACTTCAAGACACCCAGGGAGTCAACGAGGATTTGGGATAATATTGAAGACATCAAAGGGCTTACTGTCAAAATTGAGAGGCACGAAACATGGAGGAGGACAGCTGCATAGGCACAATGCAAATAACTATACAACAGGATCTGCAGTCAGGGTGTAAGGATCAAAGGGTTGCAAAAGCACTCAATAGGAGTTAATTCTTGTAGGTGAACAAAAAAAAAAATGCTACAAAAACTGTAGAAAAACTACAAAAGGGATTTATCTCACCAACCACTCGACCCATTACGCTCATAATGAACTAAAACTAAATGGAAAAAGAAGTCAGTGAGATGGAAAAGGAGTATATGACACATATGACTGTAAAGTGTATCTAAATAAACCACTAATACAAGAAACTGAAAAAGGTGGAAATTCACCCTCGTATTCAGCTACATCAGTGTTGGACAGGTGTCCCTACAGCAGTCGCAGCCTGGAGGGTCCTCAGTGCCAACCCATAACACAATCTTCCAGAGACCCACACACTGTTTCAATATTACCAGCAACCTCCAACACACACTTACTGAATCATTATTAATTGAGTACATTAGTAATTAATGACAGTCAACAGCCTACAACCCAGCGTGAAGTTTGTCATCACAAACACGCGCTGAGAGTGCTGCTTTCAGAAGCAGCAGCAGCTCGGGCTGTCACAAGCTCACATTTTTACAACATAATCAGTCTACTTTAACAATGTGAAGAGAAGAAACCAACAGTGAGAGGGTTTCTTCAGCCGCATCTATATTCTTGTTAAACCATGTCATGTTGCTTAATCACTACGCTGGTGCTTCTGCCAGACCCCAGGCTTATACCAGGCACTGTTACTAACTTTTCTTGTAATAATTATATTCGCTTGATATTATCGATTATCAGAAATAATGATTAAAGCTTCAATTCACTCACATTCTAACAGCTTAATCAGATACCAAAAAAAAGCTAAATTAAGTTAAACCGAGAGAAGAAATGTAAATTTTCATTTAACACCAAATTACCTGTAAAGAGAAGCTTTTCTAACACTCAGCCACTTCTATATATTGTCAGTGTAATCTGCCTGAGCAGAACGCCTACTGTTTCAGCTGATTTATTTTTGCTTTACATCATCATGAATCACAAGCGGTTTTAAACATCAGTTGTAAGACCCACTGACCCTGGAAATATTTCTTTCATACTGAAATACTGCTATGGCTGTAAGACATCCTGGTTGTTTAAACACTTGTTTTTCCTCAGATGAAAATGATGTCACATTCTGGTTTTCCCATTTTGTCACAAGTGACAAATACGCTAAAACTCCTGGGACACTGAAGTCTGGCAAAATCTGCTGGCCAGCTGGACTCAGTGGCTCGCTTGATTGGCTCAAAGAACCAGGAAATGTTGTCTGAATGGATAGGAGCCCAGATGGACCATATGGACCTACTCTAGTAAGAATCCAGTCCAAATGTGCAATACACACACACACCCATGTGTCATGTGACCCACTGACAAAAGAGCCTAACCCTGTTAACAAAGCTGGGAAACATTATTGGTCTTAGTGCGGTGTGTGCGCTTGTATGTACAGTATGCATGCTCATATCCAACATTGTCATTTGAGAATATTTGCAGATATCACCACAAATCTGTGACAATGTTCACAGCAGAGTGCAACTGCTGTGTTCTTCATCCTTCCAGTTCCTTCGCTAGCAGCTAACAGAAACTTAAGAGAAACACACGTATCTTTTTCCATACCTCCATCCTTGCTTTCATTGAAGACGATGCAACACATTTCCTTTCTCTCTCTCTCTGCCCCCGACACACTCACTCGCTCCTACACAACACGCAGCTATTTATAACACAGCCTATTATTTCCAGCTCGTGTCTTTTTAATCTGAGGGTAGCACCCTGCATTTCTGAACAGGTGGTTCGGCTGCACTTTTTCCCTTAGCCGCTGAATGAATGAACACATGCAACGAATATTTCCACCAATCCATCACTCATCCTCGACGCGGCATGGTCTGCCTGCTCTGCCTCTTCTATGTCTTCATGAAAAGGAGTATTAAAGAGGAAATGGAGAGGAAATGATAATTGCTATGGATGTGAAGGGCAGAGATTGAGAGGAAAAAAAAAAAGGGAGATATGCATCATCTTTCCCTGCTATCATGTGACCAAGTGGAAAATCCCATTAGAGAGATTTGGATATTCCAGGTTTTCCATAGTAGAATGATCTCAGTGTTTGCTCCTCACACAGAGTGGAGACCCACAAGTGAGCAAGAGGAAGCCACACTGATGAGTGTGGGATGTGTTTGAATGAACATGTGTGGTCACTGAGGAATGAGGTGGTCCATTCAATGGTTAGCTGATCTCAAAACGAGGCATAGAGGAATTTGGAGAGGAGGAAAGACAATCCTCTTCCCATTTATTAACCCATATCCACAATCTTCAATTCTTTATTCACTCCCTCTCTCTATCCATCTCAGGCTACAAGGCTCAACACATTCTTGACGAACGGCACAGAGCAAAGTGAAACAAAATATCAGCTCTCTTGTCAATAGTGTCCGCAGTTGCTCAGCTGTGCAGAGGTGAGAGCAGAGTTAGGGTTTGAGCTTCTCACTCTAGCTCTCTTTTTTTCAGTTACTACTCTAGCCGTCAGACTAGCAGAAGCTAGCTCTTCTCTGTCATAACCTGAGCCTTAACTAGACATAGGAGAGGTTCCTTAAAAAATGCATCATGAAAATTTGATTCCTCTACAACATGATGGCCTATCGAGTTAGTCTACCACAGAGGCTCTTCACTGTACATAAGGAATAGTAGCTAAACAAATGGTGGCTATCAGCCAGCAGGAACCCTGGCTTGAACACTGTTATTGTCATCTGCAACCATTAAGTGAACTGCAGTCCGCTTTCTGTTGCTTAGGTTTGCATGCAGCACATACTCACACTCAGTGTGTGAGCTAGCAATCAGTCAAAACAATGATGTGACATAGGAAGAAGTGTCACTGTACTGCATGTCATGTGTGTTGTAAAGCAACTGAGACACTAGTGTACATACTGTATGCCGAAGTATTAGTACAGTAACAAATTTATTTAATTTCACAATCCACCCACTAATCAGCGAAGTGAGCTACAGTGGCACCAACTGATAGGTCATTTGAAAAGAGCAAGGTAATTTACCAGCCTCAAGAGCTGGCTAACATTAGCCAGAAGAAAGCTAACTCAGGGGTGGTTATGATCCCCAAAATCAAACAAAGACGCAAATCAAATGCCCTACTGAAATTAGAAAATGGCTGGCATTTATGTAGCGCTATTCTAGTCTTTTAAATTACAAGCCATATTTACCATACATTCATACTTAATTCTATAACCTTCAACCACCTTATTTACCTCACATATGGGACCAAATCAGAATCACCAATTAACCTAACACGTACAATATGTGGACAGAAGTATTGGGCCACAGCTCCTAATCTTTAAATTCAGGTGTTTTCAAACCCATTGCCACAGGTGTATAAAATCCAGCACCTAGCCATGCAGTCTGCCTTTACCGACTCTTTAGAATGGGTCATTCTAAAGAGCTCACTGAATCTGAGTGTGGTACATGGTATTAAAACCAGGGACCTTCTCACGGTGAGGCAACAATACTAACCACTGCGCCACCAGGATGCCAGCCGTCCCTAGTTTTTCCCAGCTTTGAAAATGAGCGACCCACTTATCACCTGCTGAAGTTACAAATATTTGTGGGTAGATTTCACTGAAACTGAAACTAAAAGACTCAGAAATGGTATTTGTGATGACATATATCAATCTTTTCCAGGTTTCAGACTGCCACTGATTAACCGCCACTGCGTCTTCAGTGAAATCCACAAACGTTTGGAGCAATGAAGATCGAGTCATTTAAAAAGGGAGAATTAATGCAGACCTATTCCAGTCTGTAGGCAGAATGTACAGTGGAGGCATACAGAGCCTGTATTGAATTAATGTGTTGGTCTGTCTGGTCAGACGGCTAATAGAATAACTTTCAGATCAGCCAACACTACAAAGGAATTTATCTTACAAATTAAAATCCTTAGGAAGAATGTATCACAGATGATGTTCCAATAAACGGTCAACAAAACCAGTTGGATTACTGACAGCGGTGTACTGAGTGGATGTGAGACAGCCATCTGTTCTTCAAAAATTATATTTGCAGGCCCAACAGTCCTTCATCATCTTCCAAAGCTTACAGTGTTTGCATTCCTTTTAAAGAAGCAGAAGGGTTGGTGCTAGTGTGTGCTGCCAATTCATTTCTACACTACTCTCCTCACTCCGCCTCCTCTCCCGCCATCACCCTCCTCACTTCTTTCATCCTATTCTCACTTTGATCCACACATCCTTCGCTCGCTCTCCCACCGGGTTGATACTGGCCTCTGTATCAGCAGATGACCTCAGTCACTGATCCACTCTCTGCCTGTCTGTCATCCGCTGCTAAATATGGAGCGTGACCGGAACCGGGAGAAAGAACAGGGAAGGGAAGGTGAGAAGGAAAAGATAAATGACAGCAGCCAGAAGCAAAGAGGGTGAAAGAGAGAAAGCAAGAGGGGAGAGGAAAAAATAGGAAGAAGAAATGGAGGGGAAGCTGGCAGCCAGATTCAAGTTCACCTCAAACACAATTAGAAGTACAACTGACTCACACATGAAAAATGTTTTACAGACTGTGTGTGTGTGTATGTGTGAACAAGAGAAAGTGAAGCAGAGCATGACTGAGGGATGACATAATGAACACGGTAGAGTTTGGAAGAATCCATATTTTAGCATAGATTATCCTGGAGGTCTGACCTCTAACCCTGGTAGTGACTGTGCCTTCCATACTGTCACAAGCATATGGTTAATTACGGTGGTCACACAGGCAGGACAGATCATAGAAGGGATCCCCATGTAAAGTACCCATATCAACAATATCACATTTCAAATGTGTGAGCACCAAAGCATACAAGGATGCACACATACGCTAGAAGATGTGATCAGCTGCAGCTCTAATCTCAGCCAGAGTCTGTGTCCAATACTGACTCCTATTCACTCTACACTAATGAGACAAAGCATTATGAGCACTCTACCTAATACACTTTTAGTCTACAACACCTGTGAAAGTGCCCCGTGTTTTCTTGCACCAAGAAATTGGCAGCAGATCTTTTATCGCGAGGAAGTTATGAATGTAATCACCGTGGATATTCACATGACCCCCCAATTAACAAAACTGGTCACGAAATAATTTAATTAGAATGCTGGTGATTTCAGAACTTTTTTTTGGAGGAGAGGGCGCCAAAAACAGTACATATGATTGCATTTCATATGTGTCTGAATTCTGCAGGAAATTAATGCACAGTTCATCTTGCAAAGGAAACTACACACACAATTTACACAGCTGTAGAGTTTCATGACTACCTTGCACAGTTATAACACTATAGTGTTGGAAAATGTGTTGTGAGCATTACCGGCCACGCTGTAGGAGCCAGTGAAAAAGGTGCATGTAAACTGCCTTCTGCTAACTATTCTACACCAGAAGCACAAACGCATCACCTTTCATGTCAGAATTATAGTCAAATTACAAGTGTCTGGAGCCCCCAGAACAGAAAAACACCATTCATCCAAAACCTTTAGCTTCACTTGGTGTTTTGATTATCTCACAGTACACATCACTTGAGGTCTTCAGCAGGATTGAGATCTTGATATGATTCATATCATTTTGGGAATCATATCTGCAATGTGTTTGAACATCTGCATTCATCATGTTTTAAGCTTCAGCTTGCCTCTGATGTCCCTATTTTTGTTCCTTCACTTCCCTTTCATGACATTACACTGGTATATGCTGCTCTTTGTCAAAGCTGTTGCAATAAACTGCAGTTGATTGGCTCATGTGGTGCAGACAAACATAACTATGAAGATATTCAAGGCAGAGTGCGAGCATGTCGACAAGAGTGTTTTTCTGCCTGTGAGAGTGTTGAACAGGTTCTAAACCTTAGCCAACAGCTGTCCTCCATTAATGCTGCCCTGTGTGTATCTATGTAACTCTGTGTGTGTGTGTGTGTGTGTGTGTGTGTGTGTGTGTAGCTGTTTCAGAGCTTCTTTTTTACCTGAAGGAAAGACGGGTCTTGTATGGAGAAGAAAAACAAGGTTTTGTCTGAGTACATGTATGTATAAGTCTGTATGTCCGCAGCATCCGGAGGCATTGTGTTCCGGCTGAGCTCCAGCTCGCTTGCGGCTCAGTCACTCTTTAACTGAACGTGAGAAATGTCTTCAGGAGTGTCTTTTTTTTACCCTACAGCCACATTTCTAGTATACTGAATCCACATTTGAAGTTTGTATAGATGCTTTATGCCGGTACACGTACACATCTCAGGGCATAGCTACAGTTTTTCTGTTCATTTTGTTTATATTGTGAATATGGCCCATTAGGTCTAAACGGTCCCCATAGACTGTACATAAAAGATGGACACAGCCACTGTAATATCACCCACTGTTTGTTTTTATTGGTTTTTTTTTGTTTTTTTTTAAGGGTCAGCATTTCTTTCCATTTGCCATCTTAGCTTTTTTAGACCTGACCTCAGGAGCATGGTGTGCAGCTGGACACTGCGCACTCAAGCAGAAGCGACTTGTCACAAGAAAGCTCCGCTCTAAAGCCCACCTTGCCTTATCGTCCTTCTGGACATTAATGGGAATCATCATTTACAAAATAATCAACATTAAGATTTGAAATTAGCGACTGACATTATAAACTCATTAGGAAAGTGTTTACTTGTTACCGTCAAATTCGTATCCCTTCATGCAGTAAATCAGAAGTCAAAAGTTGTAGATCACTCTGCCGTTTCTGTTCTATTACCCACACAAATTGAGGTCAAGCGACTGTCTCACATGTGTGCATAAAAAGCATGGCAATTTTTTCTATCCATCATGCACATTATTCAAGAACTTATGTAACGAAATAATGACAATTGTTTGATTAGTAAGTGTAATGCGATTACTGGATTTAGAACAGTAATGTGTTATAGTACTACACTACAGACAAATAGAAAAAAAACACGCCTTTTTTCCTATGTGCTTGAGCTACAATCAGCTGACTCCAGTTTGTGTGCAGGGAGGATGAAATGGGGAAGTGGTCTACAACTTCTGAGGAGTGGAGATATGGACATTGCTTTTATTTTTATTGCAGTAAAGTGCAAATTGCACCCAGGCCAGAAACAGCTATCCACTGCTGTTAAACGTGACATCAACTTGCTTTACAAGCTAGTAGTGACTAACCCAGAGTGATGTTAAGCTGAGTGTTAATTGATCATCAATAGGTAAAAAAAACGCAGTGGTGAGCATTGTGTCCTCCATTTCTACCTGTACCTGTTTCTACAGCACAAAGCAGAAATCACTGAAGTAGTCCACTGGCTGGTTTACAACTTTGTGTTAAAAACTAGAATAAAGATCCTTTTGTGTGTCCTCATTAGGATAGGGATTTGTGTCAGTGTGTGGGGCCTAAAGGTTATACTGTTACTGGTAATTATGTGACAATGCATCCCATGCCATGTTATAGTGTAACTCAAAAGTAATGTAACAAGTAGTGTAAAGAATTACTATCTCCAGGGAGTACTTAAGTAATGTCTTTTTTTAAAGTAATAAGTAATGTGTAATGCATTACGTTTTTGGGGTAACAACCCCAGCTGTGCCCAGCACTGATTTTAAGCATGAAAACTAGTTTTGCTGCATATGAGTTTAGACAATTGACATGAAATGACATGAAACATTTAATATTAGGTTGTTTGGTGGTAGGTAAGGTGGTTAAAGTGCATACTACAAACTCCACTGTGTGTGGTTTGGTCTTTTGATGCATACACCATAAACCCCTCTCTCTTTTCATTTCCTGCTGACACTGTCTACTGACAGTGTCCAATAAAGGCATGAATGATGGAGTCAGACCTACAGAGATGGAAGAGACACTGCTCCCTGATAAGGATAATACTGAATACTGTGTTTCTAGTCACATAAGTTACAATGTTCAAATTGTTGATCCAAGTGTGAAGGTATGAGCCTACGTGTTTGTCTTCAATACACCAACATGCATCCTGTGTGATCCTTACCTTCTCTGCAGGTCCATCTCCTCTGGTGTGGGGCCATTCTGAACCTGGGGGCCCTGTCTGGGCAATGTGGGGCCTGTAGAGGGCGATACACATACAGACACAGACAGCTCTTAGACATTCAGCTCACATGATCATCGCTCCAGTCAAAGCATCTGACCTATCAAAATACAAGGTTGTGTGAGGTAACCTGAGTAGAGAGCTGTTGAAAACAGATCAGAGAGAAAAAGAGGCAGATTCATCTGGTTGCCATGGGAACCCAATATTTGGCAAAATATCTGCAGTTTATGTGGCTTCTGTAGATCTCAGGTGGCTTCGTGTCCTTTATGTGCTCCGTTTCTGGCAGAGAGACACTTGCAGACACTTATTTGCTAAGAAAGTAAAGTGAGGTAAATACTTGGTACTGGACTGTAGCACGGTCTGAGAGTCAAAAAGAACAGAAAAATACCAGCAATACCAGCAAGAAAAAAGCCACTCCACTAGCATTAAAAGGCTTTGTGGAAGTTGTGACAATCAATATGACAAAAGTACCTGTGCCATATAATCTGGTTTGGTGCTCATTCCATCTGCATACACAGTGCGCTACACTATAGGTTCAAGTCCCTCCACCTCCCCACCCTCCTCCTGTAGAAGCATTTGGATGCAGAGCAGTTTTTCCTTTCTCCTCATGTTCATTGAAATGTGGTCTCAGGCTTCTCTGAGGAGGGCTTTGAGCTCAGGGGACGGAGTGTGTCCAGTTAGATTACTTTTAGGAGCAGCAAAGGAGACACACCACCAAAATAAAGGCACAATGACAAAATAAAAAAGTGCTTAAAGTTTAAAATAAAAGTAATAAACATTGATGTGAGTCCCTGCACTGAAGTAAATTCAAAGTTCAGATTGTGGAAATGACTGAATGAATGAAAACTGTTTGATGAGTAACTGTGACGACTGAGTTCAGAACATTCAGTCACTTTTATAAAGCTTAGAACTTTTTGAACTGCTGTATTCATATTACCATGTACCACAACTACTAGAGGTTTCCAAATATTCATGTTTACATGTTTCAAAAATACAATGATTATTTCAGAAGGCATTCTACAATTTCCACCTTATCAGCTCATGCTCTCACTAGCTACTTAAAATAAAAAAAATAAAAAAAAATAAAATAAATAAATATATATATTTATTTATATATTTATCAACACTAACAGCTGCAACAGGTGTGTGTGTTTTGTATACAGACAGAGCAACAGAAGCAAGTCAGAGTCATAATGAGGGCCCAACTGAAGGCAAACACACAGATCTCTATCTGACAACCTGTCAGGTTTGCATACCAAGCACGACATATTAAAGGTGACCCATTCTGCTCATTTCCAACTCCATATTTTTATTCTTGGACTCTAACAGAGTAGCTTTACATTAGTTACAGTTTGAAATAATCCTTAGTAATTTTAAACTGGGCCTTGGTGCAACCCCTCGGGTCACCCACTGGCTGAAACAAGCTTAACCTTTAAGCCAGCTTTTTTCTGATTGGCTGCCCCTCATAAGTAGGTTTGTACAGTAGGTGGGTGGGGCTTCTGTGCTCAGAGCCAGAGCTGTGTGCCTGAGATGAGCATAGCCTCTCTCCGTGACATCATACAGATCGGAGAGTAGAAAAAACAGTGAGACTGAATGTTTAGACCAGTCTGAAGCCTGAGCTTTGGGCTCACGGGGATTACATACACTGACCTCCTTATTTGAAACTGTGGCCATGTTTAATATGAGCATCCAGCAGTGCACCTATACAACAGAAAATAAGGAAAAGCAGAATAGGTCCACATTAACCTAAGGGAGAAGCAGGATTTGAACAGAGGAATGAACAAAGATGAAAGCTTGTTCAATATTATCTACATTCATAAGGGACATGTTTATAAGGAAAAATACACGCGAACATAGAAAAAATGTCCTGGCCATGTGTGGAACACTGACAGACAGCACTGTCTAATTTACACTTGCTAATGAGCTAACTTTTAGCAAAACCTGAGCATAGCCAGATGGACCAACATGGTGCTGTGTGTATCAAACACACGCAGAGCAATCAGAAGCTTCTGGATCTGCATGGAGCCAAGTAGGGAGCAGATTTGACTGTAATTAGTATTCAGCCAAGTGCTGACCATATCAACAGAGAGAGAGAGACAGAAAGATAAAACAGCCAGAATCTGGGTTGCAGCCAGGCCGACGACTGCTTCTGAATACCAACGTGCTCACACACACTGCCCCTACTTAACACTGCCATTGGTATTGGCAGCAGCTACTTTTCCCACAAGAGGAGAATACGAGGTTTGCCATGTCTCTGTCAAAGCAATCAGAGCACAGGAACCAGCTCTTTATTTTACTTACTTTTTCACTTGCATTACCTCAGTTTGTTTTTTGTTCAATTTCAGACTTTTAGGTCATCTGTGGGAAATGGTGAAGAGTTTTCTATCACCATAAAAGGCCAGTTAAAAAAAGAGTGTGCAAGTGGAAATAGCAAAATACTGGAGACACTGATAAACCAGTCCAAACGGGGATGTAGAAGTCAGCTTGGTGCCATCTAGTTATCAGTCATAAATACTAGGTGTGATCCCAAAGTTCTGAGAACAGGTCCATAAAAATCAGAAGTCTTACATGATTAAAATATGACTAATATCACGTTCAAGGTCATCGGCTCAAGCACCCCGGGACCACTTTCAGATGGTGCGTCAAAACTGTGATCCTTCAACTCGATTTTCATTTTTCACACAGCAGACAAAGGAAAGCAGGGAGGCAAATCTGGTGTGGTGAGAGAGGATTTTTGTGAAGATGTTTGTTTGGGTAAAAAAACCACTGAGTCAACAAGAGATGGCACACACCACAGTTCGGATCGGTCAGATAGTTTCCGCTGAATGTTCTCCCTAAAACCCCTCAGGACATTACAGTAGAAGTTTGCATTGCCACTCTAACCCGGGAGGAGGACTACGGGCATCCACACGGATCCTCTAGGGGGTGCTCAAATGGACGGGAACTGCGAAGTCTGAAGGCTGTGTCAGTGCCTTGCGCTCTGGCTCAAACTGTCATGAGACACTTTTGGGGCGTGATGGAGAGCAATGTCTATCTGTGGGAGGCTGCTGCCTTCAGGGAACCCCTTTGCTATGGAGGTGTAAAGGCATTCATTCATTCATTTGAACCCTGCCCTGTCACAACCTTTAGCACTGTTATATTCAGCCACTTTCATGTCATCTGATATTTGCTACACTGTTTTTAATACATTTTGTAAGTCATTTTAATTCTGTTTTATTTTTGCTTAAATTAAATATTAATAAAGTTGGATCAGGTGGCGGGAGCAGACTGTGGACAGGCCTGGCATTAAGTGGATGCAAGCATCAAAATTTGCATGTTTGTCCCCCTGGAGCCATTAATCTGAAAAATCCTATTTTTTACATTTCAAAATCTTCCAATTTGGCCATCATTTCCATCTTAGGAGACACTTGCTTTACTGTACAACTTCAACCACTGGTTTCACTCTTGATTTATATGCCTTTGGCTATAAGAAAGTCAAATGTATAAGTTAAAAACTTCTTCAGAGCTTATTTGTTTCAAATAGAACAAAATAACTGGTATGACACCAATACACCAATCAGGCATAACGTTATGACCACCTCCCTAATATTGTGTTGGCTCCCCTTTTGCTGATCATACGCAACAAACTGTGATGCACTGTGTATTCTGACACCTTTCTATCAGAACCAGCATTAACTTCTTCGGCAGTTTGAGGTACAGCAGCTCGTCTGTTAGATTGGACCACACGGGCCAGCCTTCGCTCCCTACGTGCATCAGTGAGCCATGACCCTGTCGCCGGTTCACCACTGTTCCTTCCTTGGACCACTTTTGATAGATACTGACCACTGCAGCCCAGGAACACCCCACAAGAGCTGCAGTTTTGGAGATGCTCTGACCCAGTCGTCTAGCCATCACAACTTGGCCTTTGTCAAACTCGCTCAAATCCTTACTCTCTTGCCCATTTTTCCTGCTTCTAACACATCAACTTTGAGGACTAAATGTTCACTTGCTCTCTAATATATCCCACCCACTAACAGGTGCCATGATGAAGAGATAATCAGTGTTAGTCACTTGACCTGTCAGTGGTCACAATGTTATGCCTGATTGGTGTATGTTGCATGTTGCTCCAGTGGTCTGATGACAGCTGCAGATGCAGCCCTTTGATGGTGCTGAGACACATACAAGGTTCATACAATTAACCTTCATCCAGTGCCAATTTATTACTGCGTGATTCAAAGAAAAAAGGATTCCTTTACCCTTGGCTCAGCTCTCATGCTGGCACAACCTGTCATCAATTCTTTCAACTGTTTTTAAAAAAAACCAAACAAGCTGACAGAGTGACAGTTAACCATTTAAGGTCACACCAACAGCCACTTTAGAATTACCAATTAATCTGACAAACCTTCTAGACAAACCTTCTAGAACCTTCTTTTGACCAGTGACCAGTGCATCACTGTGGTATTTGTTATACTAGCTAACTCATGCTACTAATCTAACTACAGTATGATGTTTATAAGGTCAGTTAGTATTCTGTGTTCTACCATCTCCTAGTTTAGTCTTGGTAAACAGACTGTAATTTATACTTTTTTACTCTCAGCTAGCACTCAAAGCACTTTCTACACTGCAAGCTGCATCCACAGACACATTTTCAATGCTCAGGCATGTATACAGACCCAGATGGATGCATCAAGGGTACTTGGGGTTCAGTATCTTGCTCAAGGACACTTCAACATACAGATGCAGGAGCTGGGGATCAACCCACTCTGGATCCTGAGCCACCATGAACAACAAGATTTTTAAGGGCCATAGTTGAGAACTGGGTAACAAGTGATGAGTGTAAGGGATCCACCCACGAGATGTGGCTAAAACAAATAGTATTACTTGTACTACTACCCTGTTTGCAAAATTATATATATATAAAAAAAAAAAACCTGAGTAATTTCAGGCTTCTAGAGTTAACTTTTACATGGTTAAATATTTGATTTGACACTAAAATCATTCAAAAAGGCAAGTCCCGTTTACTTTATCTGGGGAAAAAAAGATATTTTCTTGCGTTTGTTGACAGTCATCTTGAAAATGTCCACAATCTTGAGTTTTCAAATGGCTAATGGGCTTTATCAAAAAAGTAAACATATGTAGTATATGTACCAATTTTGGTACTTGTATCCACTTGAGAACGATTTCCCTGTAATGCTAAGTTACCTGCTGCACTAATTCCCAAATGCGTAGTGACACTGGGAGCGTCTACAAGAGGTCCCGGTCTGGGACAAACTTGGACAGCATTCTGAGGGAAGCTGGGAACATTCAGTCCGAATGGATCATGTTCCATGTGGTTTTTCACTGGCCTCCATTGCTGAGGTGGCTGCATGGAGCTCTGGATGTAAGGTTGTGTCCATCGCAGCAGCAACCCCCTTAACCAGAATGTGTACACCAGAGGTAAAGGGAGCCATCAAGATGAAGGAGCTTATTGGATGCCAGAGACAGCTGATGGATACTGACAGGTCAAGCGGAATGCGGCTTTGGCAGGCATTGAAGCAAAAACTCAGGTATGAGACGAGTTCAGTGAAGACATGGAACAAGACTTACAGTTGGCCTTGAAGAGATTATCGCAAAGTGCCGGATATCTCAAGGGGGAAGCAGTTTTCTTCCCCAAATAAATACTGTGGGGATGGAGTGCTGCTGACCTCAACTGGAGACATAGTCAGGTGGTGGAAGGAATACTTTAAGGATCTCCAGAACCCCACGGACACCCTTTCTGTAGAGGAAGCAGAGCCAGAGGATGTGGGGGAACAGCTAGCCCATCACTGAGGCTGAGGACACCGGGGAGGGGAGATCACAAGGCACAGGAACAGAAATTAGAACATTTGAATTTCAAAATTCTAAATATAAAAAAGTCACAGCCTACCTTTGAGAAATAAAGTTTAAATGCCTAACTCCAAGTGACCCAAATGTGAAGTTTTCGGCTTTGAAATTTCAAGTTCTCAACATTTTCTCTTTAAATGGTAGTGTAGCTGAGCAAAGTGTGTCTGTCAGTGTTTTTGGTAAACTAAATGTGCGTGTGGCTTCAATATTTATGTAAGCTACTTTTTTTTTTTTTAAACCCTTGGGCAGCAAAAATCCTCAGGGGAAGCTATGCATCAGTGGAGCATTAAAAAGAAAAAAAAGGAAGAGGGGGGTTACTCACTGACAGCACATCAGCTCTACAGACTACATTTTTCATCCAAGGATCATTTATATTTTTGAACTGATTTGGGGGACACCTAACAAACCACAGGTTTTACTGTTACTGCACCGGTTTTAGAATCTGTTATTTTTTTTAAAAACTAAATACACATATGCAAAAGTAATATCATTTCACATAAACACAAAGATTTTAATGGACTGAATCAAAAAATGAGAACTGAATAATCAATAATCTCTAACATGAGAGCTCTCAATAAACCTCTTTATGCTAGTTTTTAAAGGGCTGCTATAACTGGAAGGTTAAAGGGCCCTGCAGTTATTACACCCATTTGTCTCCAGACAAGTGCCAGATTTGTTTGATAAGGGAAAACCATCATTTCAAGAACCAATATACTTTTAAGATCTGTAACAATTGTTGAGATTGGCAAAGTTTTTTGTGACTTGCAGAAGGGTATAGGATTCTCAGTTTTAAACATAAAACAAGTGTATGTGTATGGCTCTGTGTATATTACTTACTCTAATCCTTAAACAGCTTTGTCATTTCTGATGCCTCATGCTGTTTGACATCAGTTTCATCACTCTGGTAAAATCTTGTTTCTCTGCCAGAAACACTTTCTGTGATAAAATGCTCATCCTGCACACTTCCCGCCTCAAACTTTCATTTCAAGGCATATGGACTGCCATGACACTCACCCATAAGTATTATTCCTATTATACACTGGAAGACTCTGAAAAGACTTATAAAGGACTGAAGCTGCTCTTGCATCTTAAAGACAGTGTGTCACAAGTCAGAGTTTTTGGTCAGATAAAGACTGAACATGCACAAGATTCCTATTTGCAGGATTACAACTACTGTAGTTTCCTTTTGAGATTATTTCCCATCATGCTCCCAGTGGAAATTTACAAGAAAAAGAAGAAGCTTCTGGCCACAGCAACCCCTGTGTGCGCAATTATTTGCTCGGGAAAAACAGTCCAAAAGAAAAAGAGAAGAGGCCACAGAATGTGAATACAACAGTGGTTGGAGGATAGAGACAGAGCACCCGTTGGTTGTTGGAAATGCTCACATGGTTGGATGTCACTATTTACATGACCCAAGAGAGGAAAAGAATATTAAATGTTAAGACTAGAAGACACATGTCCGGTTTTATAACCTTGACCAAATAACTGTACACACGAGTTAAAGACAAAGACTGTGCTGTGATTTCAGATACATTTACACGTAAAATCATCACTCGGAGAAATTCAGTAGCAAAAAAAAGTCTCGTCCTTGTTCTATCACACTGGGCACCATTGCTCTCAGTCACTCTGTAGCCACACTGCAACAAAGGAGAAAGGGAGGGAGAGGAAGAGAGAGTGCTGTTCCTGTGTGAGGAGAGCGAGACGTTGGTGCAAAGCAGTAGGATAGTGTCCTTAGATTTCTGGTAAATATGCTGGAGGGGAAAAGAAAAGTGGCTAAGTCACTATGTTAGCAACAATGAGGTAAACTAAAGCGTGATGGAAAATGGCAAAGCGAGCAAGACCTCAGGTGCACAAGCTGAGATGGTATATATCTCTCACTAAAATAAAAAAAATTTATATATCAGAATCCCAAAATTGACAACCAATGGATATTAAAATAGCTGAACATTTGGGTCCAGCCCTGTATTATTTAATCAGCTATTTTTACAGCATTATTCTTATTGTTTTTTAGCAAGATCACCAGCTTAGTACTTAAATAATAAACGTACTTCTCCTAAAGATACAGTGCCTTAAAAATTAACAAACTGAGAGTAAAGAAACTTTGGAAGCCAAATCAAAAGCAAGTGAGACAATCTGATCTCTGCAAGACAACATTCTGGTCTGAATAACAACAGGACTGATACACAGCACAGCAAAATAACCACCTCTACATGCAGCTTTATATCTCCTGTGATTCTCCAAATCATCTCATCTTATTACCATCTTGATGATTTCCTTCTAGTACAGGCTTAAAATACTATCGAATTAAGGTAGTCTATATCTGCAACTGGAACTGCTGACATGGTCCCTCGTCTCCATCTTCCGCTGCCTGTGGGTGTAATTGTGTTACTGTCTGCTCTAATAGAGCTTACGTGCTAATGACAGGACTCAGACAGCAGCCTAGCAGGGCAACAGCCCCTAAGGCCGCTCAGGAGAGACGACTTTAAATCAAATCACCGGGTCAGACGCTCATTTAGGCCTCGTTTTCTCATTAGACCAAGCTTTTTATTACTGTATCTTTGTATTTAACTATTTAAGTACACGGAAGTAACCGTGACGTCACAGCACAAAACCTGCTGGCTCTCAGAGCATCTTCTTGAAACATTCACTCAGCCTTCCTTCTTGTCAAATGGATGGCCTTCAGAGAGCTGAAGTGATCCAATGAGCTAAGACAACAGCACTTAGACTCGGCCCGCTTCCAAAAACACTATCTGATACAAGGCTGGGAAAACAAGAAGAGGCACAGAGTAAAGCCAAAGAGAGGCAGGCACACACTCAGACTCCACAGCAGTATATCATTAGATCACCATCTAGTCCTAAAACATACTTTTGGAAAGGAGAGTGTTTGCAATATGTCATCTCACCAGGAGTACAAGACAGATAATAGTTCGTACGACCAAGGAGATAACAGAATATCTATAATTACCTTCCACTTCCAAGTCTGATAACTAACTTTTCTTGAGAAAACTTCAACCTTAAAATGCCCCACAGATATAAACACTACAGCAGCCCCTGAAGCCCATCACTCCTGTATACCTACATGAAGGCAGAGTCAGTGTAGGCCTCCTCTGGCAGCAAACGTAGCGCCACAGTCCATGTGAGGCCCCGTCTGAACCGTTGCCAGGCTTCAGAGCCACTACTACCCTGCTGCAAGCACCTCCGGTACAGTCCTGGGAGGTCACATATAAAACCATAGCTCAGGCTCTCCGGAGGTTCCTCTGTCAATTTCCTGTGCCTCAGCTCTGCACTGTCCACACTGCTGGAGGTTTCTAATGCACACTGGTGCTTATGAGTTAAAGTTTCATCAAAAGAAGACTGCTTTTAATAAAACAAAATATTGACTGTTGCAGCAGTGGTACAAGTTCTTTATCCTCTGTAGCCTGATGTCTTGCTATCCAGACGGTACACCTTTAAAGATGACGCTGGAATGCCGGGTGTGGTTTCTCTTTGTGCCAGTTCTCCAATAGATTAGAATTGATGGAAACAAAGGAAGAGGAGAGGGAGGGATAGAAAGTAGGAGGGAGGGATGAGCATAAGAGGGAGTGAGAGAGAGCGAAGAGAGAGAGAGAGAGAGAGAGAGAGAGAGATGTGTGCAGAACGTGGTAGAATTCTCTACCTGATGGGTTGGTCGGCCCTGTTTGTACTTCCTGGATCCAATCTATTA
>VUQI01001112.1:0-15729 GCA_015106735.1 Paratilapia polleni | reverse complement strand
CCCCCCCCCTGTTTAAAAAAAAAAAAAAAAAAAAAATCATTCAGATCCATCTATAACTCTTTGAATAATCCTGCTAACAAACAGACAAACCATTCACATACTCTCCTTTGCAAAGTTAAAAACAAAAACTCGTCATCATTTCCAAGTTCACACGGCCGTGTCCTCGGAACACTTGTTTTGTTCGACTGACTGTCCAAATGGTAAAAATTATTGAACAGTTTGTCTTCTGTTCACTCACAAATTACTGAGTAAATGTTTCCATTTTGCAATCCAAAGTTGTAGATTTTAGTGTCTTACTGAACAATAGGAATTTTTTTTTGTTTTTTTTAATTTAAAGACCTGAGGATGAGTCATTGGCACTCACTGTTATAAGATGGGCTGTGTATCATGACATAAATAGGTTTTGTGGTGTTTAGAGAACAGCATCTGTTTGAACATAAATAATGCAAAAAATAAAAAACAACTTACTTGTAGAAACTATTAAAATGTTTGTGTCTGTGTTTCAAGGACTACATCGATGCCCATCCTGAGACTATAGTCCTGGATCCGCTTCCAGCCATCCGAACTCTGCTGGACCGCTGCAAATCCTACCAGCTCATCCACAGAATAGAAAGCTTTATGCAAGGTAAGACCTTTCGGGTAACATGGTGACACTGAATAGCGTAAGGCTCAGTTATAATGGAGAAATTTCAGACCAGATCAATTTATTTCAGTGGAGGAGAAATTTTACTCACAAATTAAAATTGTGCTCACACTTCATTAAAACTTTGTCACACAAACCAGATATAGTTAAATTGTGCTGACCTTTGAGTGAATTAAAGGTCCTGCTTAATATAAGCTGTTGAACATTAAACATTCAGCTTTGTTCACTGTTTGTGAGATAAGTGGGTGGTTAACACCATTAGTGTCTCTCTTCCTTTCCCACTATGTAAAAGCAGAAACTGTCTAAAATAGAAAAAGTAGGTGTTGACTTGAAGGCCACAATCTTCTGTCTCACATAATGTGTCTAATATTATTGAGAGGAAAGCTGAGGTTACCTATAGGACCTCTGACTGTCCTCCTCAGTCCTCAGGGGGACAGAGGGCTGCTGTCGCTTCTCACTTGAACTATGTTACTTTATGGATGTGATCATGTTTACTTGTTGGGTTGAGCACTTTGCTGATATCATAGTTGCTCTCCTTTCTTACATGTGACAAACACACCTCTCCATTTCTCCCTGCTTGAACATAGTATGATCAAAATTTGCCTTTAAGTCAGTCCAGCAGCACCTTCCCCTGTCACTGATCACATAAACTTAGCAGCAGATGATATGTTTTAGCTACGGAGGGACATTTCCTACTGACACACACTGTAAACACACCTGTGACTCATTCACATTTCCTTTCTCCCCATACAAGGCAGGGAAAGTAAACCCTTTTAATTATTATCTCACCAAGCCTGCATGAGTGTGTGATGAGCTGCAGTCTGAAGTCAGAGCAACGAATCAGAGATGTTTCAGCGCGTCAGCGGTGTCGGTGCTTTCTTAAAATAGAACCACGAGAAGACAACGTCTTTTTATCCAAACAGACACGATGGCTGTTACGTAACAGCGAGTATAAGCTGCATCACTCTGTCTCAATGTGTGCGATCGGTTTGAAGAAGAAGATGCTTCACTCACTGCATTTTAGGAACCTGTCTTTTCACCCCTCTGCTTCCATTAATACAAATGGTGCTCTCTGGTCACAAAAATCTGCATGCCAAAAGGTCCAGTGTAGAAGCAAGCATACATATTATCCTAGACTGTAGAAAATCAGCATGTGACTGAATGAGAACTTGGTTAAGATTGAGGTTAAAAAAGGATATTTGACGATATTTGAGTTTTTCTTGAGCCTTGCTTTCTTAGGCACAGCCTCTTCCTCCTCCTTATCAGCAGAGACCACGGAGTCTTGAAGTAGCTGCCAAGGCAACCCAGTACTGAAAGGCCATAGAGAGCCTGCCATGCTTCAGTCTGTATGACTCAACAGTATTCAATAGGAGGAAGCACTTGAGGTGCGCTTGTGGAAAAGCTAACCTTATTTTATGACTCAAGTGGCTCCTCAACATTAAATGGCCTCAGTCACAGTACATTTAGCTGTTCTCCAAACTGTTTAAATTAATATAAAAGTAAGTACAATATTTGGCTCGTCTTAATGTTATGTTTAATATGAAACAGCCAAACAAGGGCTGCGTGAGCACTAATGGATCGGCATCTCTGGAAATTTGGCTCTGCTCTGTTGTCAAAGTTGCTTTTGTGTTTCCTATGTGAGCCAGACCAAGGTAACTGTTTATGTTACTTAGTGAAATCCACTGGTTCCTGTGTATACATGAGTTTTGATATCTTGGACTGCTTTTATAGACAGAAACTGTCGTGTCTTAAGCTTATTCCTCTTCAGCTCAAGATAAAAGAATTCAAACTTAAACCCCTTTCTGGGCTATTTGTACATTAATCCAAGTCTCCCTGTGCCACAGCATTAATCAGTACCTCTGCAAGGACCAACAGAAGAAGTTTATGCAAGTGATCTATATTTAATCATAGCTGCAGCCCGAGAAGGACAAACACTGAGAGACAGTCGTCCAAGTCCAATGAGCCAAGTGCCTGACAAGGTTGTCCAGCTTGGATAAAAGATTTTCTGCCTGTCAGGTTCACCTGCACTGCTATACTTTGTAATAATCATTGCATGATGAATACTTGGTCAAATGAGTGCTGGATTTGCATGTTGTGAGCAAACAATCACACTTTCCTTTTTAAAATAAATGACTCATGATTTTAATTGGAGCTTAAGCCTGTTGGAGCATGACACTGGGATGAGTACTGCTCTTAGGGCAGAGCTGGGTTTGGAGTTCAATTTAGAATATTAAAAACCCTGTCTGCTTTGCCTTGGAGAGACAAAAAGAGCAGCAAAGAGAGGATGCTGGGGTTTCTAGGAAACAAGCTCTAAATAGCAACAAGAGAGTTCAGCCTTCCACCTAAACAGCACTGCAGTTTCTGAAGTATAATGCAACTTGGCTTGCTGTAGTTCTCTTCACCTAAATCCCCAAAACAGATAGTATTATGGGAATGTTATGATCTGATTTTTTAGGGTTAAAACAGGCCTGCTGAGGATTTGCTTCCCTTTTTATTCATTGCCTATATATGTGGAGTTTATTTGATTGCATGTTTATGTTGAAATCAAGTGGACTAATGAGCAAACATAAGGGATGTTCTGATTAGAAAACTTTGAAAACTTTGTTACTGTACAATGACATTTAAAAAAGCATCTTATTGTCCATTGTGGAGTCCCGTAAACGTCGTCCTCGGCTCCGCTGGGTCTGCAGCAAGCATGCAGTGTTTAGACAGAGCCAGAGATTGATCCTCCCCTCCGCCCCCTTCCCCCTAAAGCGTCGGCCAGAGCCAAGCATGCCTGCTATTACAAACTTAGCCACTCACTCGTGTCCACCATTTCCTGCTGTCTTTATTGTAAATCCTTAACTTGGAGCTTGAATTTTTTCTCATTTGATAAGGCTTAGGGCTTTTGATGGTTTTTGTTTGGCCAAATGTGACGCCATCAGTCTTTGGGAATTCACTGATGTAATAGGGATATTTTCCCCATCAGACTGTTTTCTGAAAGACATTATGTTGCTATTCTTGTCCTGATAAAATAACATCACTAAAAGGGAGCACAGTCTTAGGCAGTACACAGATGACTGATGGGTAACCCTCCAGGCCTGCTCCCAGCACTGGCAGGTTACAAAGCCAGCCCTAGAATAGGCCTAGCTTTACAGGGAAAGGTCGTAGTGCACAGAACAAGTACTGACCTGTGAAAGAGAACAGGAGTATTATGCATTTGTCTGTCACATAACAGCAAAAAATTGAAGCAAGCAAAAATAGAGCCTTCATGTTTGAAACTTTACAAAGAACTAGATTTATTTTCTTTGAACAAAAAAATAAAAAGCACTCCTGGAGATGAGTTTTTTTTTAATGTGTAGAAGCACATGTTCACCAGCAGCAGAGCTGGGGAATATTTAAGGTCTTGATTACAGACATCACAAGGTGGACGTACCTAAAGGATTATTCTGGGTTATTACGACTTTGGCCTTATTTTCATTGCTGTAGCTATCATTTCATCAAAATCACTGCAGCATGTGGTAATGCTGAGACCGCTGTCATGGGATCAGACTGGTAGTGAGCAATCCACTAGTTGAGCCTGACTATATAAACCGCCTTATTTAAAGGTAGTTACTGCACTTGAAATGTGGGTAAAATTTTGAAGAAAAACTGCATGCATAATTACAGCAGGTCGAAGTTGAACCCAGATGTCAGTCTTTTAACACTACTGTATGTTTGCAGCACACAGTTTTGTAAGGTAAGATAAAACTCACTTCATGCTAAAGACTTTTTTTTGCTAAAGATGCTCAGTATACATCTAAACTAAATATATTTTATTATGTCATGTAAAAATGTATATGCACAAAAGAAACGTGTAAAATTAAAAATGTTGTTACTGTGTTTATAGATTTCACTGATTCTCTTCTGGATAAGTTTCCCCATCAGTTTGATCTAAAGCTGCAATGCCACATTGCCCAATCTCAGCCAATAGCTTGGTGAGATGGGGGTAGACTGTGCAGTGCTATCGGTTAATGTCAACTCAAGCCCAAACATTTGAAAGATAACAGCTAGTGAATTATTGTCATTTCTGCATTTTAAAAAAATATCTCAGCTACAATTTCATGATCAATATTGTTGCCAGTTAATTTTGCCATTCAGCTGACCTCCCTAATCACGACACCATCACACAGTGAAATTACAGTAACAGAGGATCCTTCACACTGGACTCCTGTATGTGCTGCCTCATCACCTCACACGGCAGCAGCTGGTTTTGGGTTTTGGGGTTGTTCCCGGATCCATTTGTCCGTTCATCTCATTCTTTTGAACACAATGCCTCTTGAATGTTGACATTTTGGTGGTGAAAGGTCACCATGACCTCACAAAACCATTAGTCCTATGCTAATTATGATGAAATATCACAAAAATACATGATGGGATAAAATGATGAACTGATGACATTTATTTCCACAAGATCAAAGGTCAAATCAGGACAGACATACACCAGGAACTGTGAATATTTTTTGGAGAACCAGATCGGGATATCTTGCAGAGTTGCCCTGTCTTGCATGTAGCGCACAGCAGGAGATGGTCCACTTCAGTTTGCACAACTGGAAACTTCTGTAAGATTAAGGTGAGGGAGCTGCCTGGATACTGTGCAGGAGGCAGCACCCTCATTCGCTAGCAGTGAGTGTACCAGAATATTAGCTCGACGTCATACGAGCTTTGTGCTGGGGGGGCTGGCAGGTTAAAAAAACGGATAAGGTCCAGATCAAGTGTGGACCTTTTGTTGTCACATGTACCTCCAGGTTATGTCTTAAAAAAATCCAGTGCTGCACAGCACTTATGGAAACAACTGTTGCTGGTTGATGAAAGCATACAACCACAACATGATAATTCTAGTTCCAACAACTTCACTGAAACGGTTTCTGTGACTCCTTTTGGGCACTTCTACATGGTGTTTGTAAATCTCTGTGGGGCCCCAACTACACCCAGGGTTCAGCACTCTGAACTGAACTTAATGTAGGCAAATGAGATTCTCCTGACCTCAGCACTAGCAGCAGCTGAGAGCCCTGCCACTGCTGAGGCCCACACCACACAAAGGCTGGCATGTTTCTATTGTTTTTGGGGTTGTTTTTTTTTTTTTCTCATTACCATTTTGCCAGCTCTTGCTTTGCCCCAGTCACTGATTTCCTGTGGTGATATCTCCAAACCATCTGCCTTATCATCCCCATATACCTACTGCGGAGGGGAAATTACAGAAGACAGAACATCAGTGCATCCTCAGTCCTGATATGGTGACGCATGTCAAAGCTGCAGGATGTTTTCTTTTTATTTCAGTCTTATCAGAACTGACCAACCTGCCATTGCAGGATGTGATGGAAAAAACATGATGTAAACAGACAAATATAATGGAGTTGGGTGGGAAAACGGCAGAATTTTTGTGGGTAATACTGTGGAGTTTTTTTTAATTATAACTGCACCTAAGGTAGTTGTGAAATATCCGTTAGGTCTGTGAGACTGTCAGGTGATGGATCTGATGATGTGTGTCCTCAGCTGGTTTGACTCGAAGTTCCTCATTAAATTGGATGGCTTCCTGTATTTCATTATTGTGTGTGCATGTTTTTGTGGTGACCGAAATGTGTTTACACAGCCATATTTTGGGGACTGGTCTTCCTTATTCGATCATTACATTTAAAAGTGAAGAAATGTTTTAAGATGAGGTAAGAGAAGGCAAGTAGTAGTAATGGTTAAGTTAATGTCATGTCCTCTGTGTGTGTGTGTGTGTGTGTGTGTGTGTGAGGAGTATAAGGGCATGGCAATATCAGATGGCCTCTGCCGTGTTTGTTGTGTAAACTTGTCACAAGGATGAGTTGTAAAAATAACTTTTTGGCCTAGCTTAGATAAGTAAGGTGTGTCTGCATGTGCACAATTGTCATGTCAAGCGTGTGTCTTGTCTTTTGTACTTGAATCATACTACAGCTCATTGCCTCATGTGACTATTGATCATGTGAGTTGCTGTAATTTTAAATCGAAGGTATATATTATGGCTGAAACAGCAGAAATAAATCAATAACTATGGTTTTCTCAGTTTAATATCTTGGTAAATAAAATTTGAACTGTGGATTGGACAAAGCAAAGAGGGAAAAAATAATTTAAAGAACCAATATGAGAGTAGACCTTAAGGGAAGCATTTCAAGATCTTTTAAAGTACTTATTTTTTATTTCCTCGTCATTATTGTTGTCTTCCACATCTCTTTTTTTAGATGAGAGGATTTGCTCTCCTCCATTCATGGTCCTCAACACCGAGTGCAGCCTAGATGTGCTGGAGCAGATCAAGAGGCAAGGACTCACATTCCCCTTCGGTAAGTAGCTCTACTGTAGTCGTCTTAAATTGTGCTATTGACCACAAATTTTGCTGAAACGTGTTGCTGCGTTTCTTTGATGATCTCAAATATATGAAAAATGTCAGGGCTTTTACTCTGCTGTAAATTTTCAGCTTTTTCTTGTCTTCATTTCTTCCGCAGTTTGCAAAACACGAGTGGCTCATGGCACCAACTCACACGAGGTAAGAGGCCCGCAGGGTTCAGAGGTCACTCACATCCTCAAAAGTTTGCTTTGGCTAGGCAGTAACACCTGTTCTGTAATAGGATAGCAATTTAACTCTAGTCCAAACAAAAAAAGTCAGATAAAGTATTATACCTCATGTATGTGTAACACTGTGGAAGAATGAAGACTATTTGGTTAGCTTGCCAGTTGTATTGATTTCAGCTGCACAAACAGCATTGACTTAAGTTAGATTTTAACCTGCCTCAGACTGCTCTGATTTATGATCTGAATCTTTCCTGTTAAGTTCTTTGTCATTTATTGTGTCTTCTTGCCCACAGATGGCCATTATCTTTAGTGAAGAGGACCTGAAGGATGTGAAGCCACCATGTGTGATTCAGAGTTTCATCAACCATAACGCAGTGCTCTACAAGGTGTTCGTGGTGGGAGATTCCTACACTGTAGTGGAGAGACCTTCCCTTAAGAACTTCCCCGCTGGACCTGCAGGTGAGGTTAAGGACGGATGCAGAGAGAGACAGGTGGGGAAGTCCATGGGCTGCTTACAGTCACACTGGTCAGTCTGTGCAATCTGCACAGCTTCTCCAAATTACCCAATAAAAGACCTCATAAAATGGCTTTATAGTCCCTGTGATTGGACCTATTCGCCCTTTTAAGGGGAGCAGCAGAGTGCAATTGAGTTATACCCTGTTGGTACATGCTGTTGAAAACAAACAAGAGGAGTGGTGTTTTTCCTCCATAAACATGTCAGAAGCTTCACCCATGTCGTGGCTTTGAATACAGGGATATCCCCTGACACAAATGACTCCAGTATTTGCATGTGATACAGTACAGGCCCTCATGCAAACCATTTTCACCATCAGCGTAGTCATCCGCTTTGTGTAACAGTGCAGAGAGGATGGTTGGTTTCAGCCTGGAATGCTGGTACAACAGAAAAGCCTGGCTCTTGTCAAACACGTAAAGCAGCATACTGCAGCAATACATCTACACAGCGCTTGGGTCATTGTCCTCCACAGACTGAAGTCATACATTATGTTTTGTACCTAGAAAGTGATGGAAAAGGGTGCTTTTTAAAGGTTGAAGTATGGGTCAGTGTTAGGAAAGTGAGAGATGGGCTGTCCCAGTCAGCCTTCCTTCTTAAAGTGAAGTTTTGCCCATCCAGTGTGGGAATGAATGAGCCCATCCGCCTGACATTTCATTACCATGACCTTCACTGAGCTGAGGGGCAGATTTATTTGGACAGTGATGGAACTCACTTTTTCCCTCCACTCCCCCACCCCTCTTCCTTCTGTCTCACTAATGTTAATCATTACAAGTTAGAAAACAAAGAAAAGGAGGGGGAAATCTTTTGTAATCCATCCTATTGAAGAAAATTCTTCACTGGAGACAAACAAGTAACATATTGATGAAAACCTGTTGAAGATTCAACACAATGTGGATATGACTCAGACTTCAAAAGGAATTACATCAGGGTGCTTTAGTTTTTGTTTTGACTTTTTTTTTCTTTTTTCTTTATTTTTTTACCAGGCATTACAATTAGAAAACATGACATTCACTTACTAAACCTACCGTTGAACTTTGGTGCCACCTAGTGCCGATGATGGAAAATGCTTCCTTTATTACCTCCTTTATCAGAGAATACACTGAACCATCCTTTGAGAGGAAAGGAAATTCATAGTGATGTACTGTCAGAGGGTTCCTGAAAACAAATGACTGGCACATAAATGTAATAGTATGTTTTCCATTTCATCCCATAACTTGCTGATATGTTTTGAAACTTCAGTGACAGTCTGTATTAAATCCAAAGCTGAACTCTGAATATTAAACTGTTGTAATAAAATCTGCTTCTTATTAAGTTGTTCCCCTGTGTGAAGAATGTAGGTGTATATATGTAAAAGCTCTTTAGATCAAGATTATGAGCTATATTAAAATGACCAAAGTGAATTTAAGGTTTACCATAACTGAGTTTATATTAGTTATGTCCTCAGTTTAAGCACTGCTGTTTTGCAGCCTTTATGATTATCAATAATTAATCCTACTTTCAGGCACAAATATTGAAAGCCTTAAAAAATACTGAAGTTACACTGGATCATCTCTCCAGTGGGAAGAGAATATATGAGTGGACAGGATGAGTAACTAATGTCAATGTGACAGCATTTCTTTTCACTTTTCATAGACGATATATTTTTTTGTAAAATTCCAGCCTCTGTAATGAAGTGATATTTTTCACTGGTTGTTCTCTTTAATATGACCTCCATGAAACGATATGATAGGAACACATAGGGTGAACATTTTTCATCAAGATCGAGGAAAAGTGATTAGGAAATCAGACAGGAAGTAATTTTTGGGCTTTTGACCATAGCCCGTGTCAGTGTAGTCAGAGCTCTTTAAAATTCTGCCTCACCTTTTCCCTTTGTTTCTCTTCAGACAGGAAAGCCATTTTCTTCAACAGCCACAATGTTTCCAAACCAGAGTCGTCCTCAGACTTGACTTCGGTACATCCAAAATGTCACTGAATGAAATGTCATGATTTCTTTTTAAATGTCTTTATTTTTTTTTTGTAAGCTGTGTTCCTGATGCATTTTCGTCCCCCTCAGAGAGAGAACGTGGAGGGAGTGTCTCAGCCGCCCAGTGATGATGTCATCAGAGAGTTGTCCAGGTCATTGCGGGAAGCACTGGGCGTGTCCCTGTTTGGCATCGACGTAATCATCAACAACCAAACAGGCCAGCACGCTGTCATTGACATCAATGCATTCCCAGGTAGGTACAGCTTCCAGCACACACACACACGCGCACACACACGCACACGCGCGCACACGCGCACACACACGCACACACACACACACACACACACACACACACGTTTAAATCAACTTCTTTAAAGTGTCTGCACACAAAATGGAAAATAAGCCTCAGTTTTTACATCACTAAGTAAAACTGATTCTCTGATACCACTGTGTAAAAGCTGAGAGTCATAATTCATCTTTTTTGTTAGCAAGGACTACATGTTCTGCTATCTGCATTTCCTCATTATATTAACCACAAGAGTCTGAAGCTTGTGCAGAAATGCCTTAAATCTGCATTCTTTCTAATGGCCAGCAGGGGGCGACTCCTGTGGTTGCAGGAAGAATTCCAGTTATACAGATGTCTGTGGGAACACAGAGCTGGGCTCTCTCAGTCTATGACCTCAGAAATCTCTTGAGTGTTGATTGAATAGAACATGAAGTTTAGTTTGCAAACCTCCATTAGAAGGATGACAAAGATATTTCTTAGTTTATTCTTTAATAAATAAAATATGTTGAAAGTTTCATTACTTTAGGTGGTTATTTTGATTAGTTTATTTTGCTTGTTTAGTTAATTTTGACTAGTTTGCTTTATTTTTGGCTTTTATAATAATCTAGCAAGACTATGAGCATCTGAGGTTATAAAGGCAGGTACAGGATCAGCTTGCACCAGGGAGGGCCTTTTTTTTTTCTTACCAGCACATGTTCTTTGTTTGCTTCCTTGCTGAGGATAAAAATTTTTTTTAAAAAAGCATTAAATCACACAAATGTTACTTGAAAAATGGACTTCTATTGCATGCCTACACTAGTTACCTATGGTGCTATTTGATTTGGATTTGTGACAAACCGCCACTACACACAGTAAGCTTTAGACAAGTCTCTGCCCAATGAGTGTGGCGTTTCCCTTGGTTTTCTCAGTCAGATCTGCCCTTTGCTCATGACTTCTGGTCCAGAAAGATACTCAAATGATGGCAAAAATGCTCAAGGCTTCACAAACCAGTGGGTGACGTTACTGTGCCTATGTACAGTCTATGGTTCTGAATTTATATGTGTATATGGACTTAAACACCACTTTGACCAAAAAATGTTTTGTTGAGATTTTCTATCCTAACAGTGCACATGAATGTCTGAGGTTGAGTACTTGAAGTAAACTCTTCCTGTTAACGTGGTAATTAAGTCATTAATTAGGCTGTGCTCCATTTCTTGTAAACAGGACCAGCTCTATAAGAACAGTTTAAGTAGAATATTGTTTATTTAGCACACAGTCAGAAATATCATTCGTACTTCTTTTCTTTCTCTAAATATTTTGTTTTCCTTCCAGGTTATGAGGGTGTCCCGGAGTTTTTCAATGACCTCCTGAACCACATCAGCAGCGTGCTTCAGAGCCACAACCCTGACTTTGCTCCTGCTGGCGAGCACCCCAAAGGCCTGCCGGTGAGCACCACGGTACCTAACGCTGCCCCGCCAGCCCCAGGCTGCTGCAGCATGCTGGGAAAAGAGCTGCAGAGACTGGGCTGCAACTCGGCCATGTCCCCCAATTTCCAGCAACACTGTGTCTCCACGATAGCCACCAAGGCTTCCTCCCAGTGACTGATTTCCCCCTCCACTTACTCCATTTGATCCCTGAACAAATAACGGATGACAGTGGTGATGATAATAATAAATAATAATCATAGTAATTATGATGTTAATGATGATAATATATCTAATCAAGAAACAAACTTTTCCTATATAGTTATTGGAAATGATGGTGATTGGATGTAAGCTTTTTTTTCCTCTCTGCCTTTTTGTATTTTTTGTTTTGTCTAATGAGACTTTAACAGTACTGTAATGTGAACTTTGGGAACTTTTGCCTAATAGCTGATTTTATTTTTCTCTCTTGTGTGAGGCCTCTGTAATGAAAGGGTCCAGATGAGGTAACTAATTGGAATGGCCTAATCAGGACTGGAGAATGATGTGCCACTAGATGTGCAATGTATGATCCCTTATATCTCACACACACACACTTACACACAGGCACATTTACACTGTGGCTAACTGTGCCAGTGATGTGTGTGTTTGTATTCTGGTCAATACCACTGAGTGCTCTGTACAACATCGTGGGGAGAGGAGGTGACCGGGCATTTGAACACTACTCCACAGATCCCAGGCTGCTATGTGACTGTGGCCAATAGACTGCAGAGAATGACGAGATAGTTTTGTTAGTTTAAACAAACAGCTGAGCAGTTTAGTTTTTCCGAGTGCCATCAAATTTACTTTGAGCGTAGGAAGGACGCCTGCAGGAAAAAGCAAACATTATTTTCAAATGTTAAAAAGGTGATATCTCCATGACCATGTGACCAAGTTTTTTAAATGGTTGTTGTGGCACCAATGTGTGCAGGTCTTCTGAGTGTTTTCCTGTGTGTCAGATGCCGGATGTTTGGTGTTGGACAAAACAAACAAACAGCTTCCTTTTGAGTCCCAGTTTGAGTCGCTCCAGCGCGGGAAGACGAGGATCACATTCCCTTTTTGTGTTTGTGAATGTTTTCCGAGAAATTCCATGATTTTTCAGAATTCCGGCGGGATCTTGTGAGATTTCTCACATCCTTTCGTGGGTATGTAGTCTCCTTAAAGAGATTCTCCACGTGTCTTCAACGCCTGTATCTGCCACGCGAGCAAACTGAGGCGAACTTGACCGATCGACAGACTCGGGGCTGCCGTGTAGCTTGTCACTTTTCATTAATAAGTAAACTCAGTTTTGTGTGTGTGTGTGAATACCCAGCTAAACTGAGTATTACTCTGAGCAGCCGGAGATAATTGAGTAATTTGTTCAGCTTTATTGTCTCTGCGCTTCTTACAGTTAACTAAACCAACAGTCCAGTCCACTCATATGCTTCAAGCCTTATTCTCTGACCTGTCTTCTGTTCCAGCTGCTGTATTTGTGTCACATGTTAAAAAAAAAATCAATCGGAGAAGTGAAGGGAGGAGGAGGTCCAGTTCCCAGTGTTCACTGTGAGACTTTTTTTACTCCACTTTTGTTAATATCTTATAATGTCCTGACATCTACTAAGAGCAACTTTATTTTATTGAGATTTTATGGGGGAAATGTTTTATATAAATGAAAGCAGTGATGTTTTTGAACAAGTGGGTATTTACTAGAGAGACAGTAAAATTCTGGGTCTTGCTGTACAGGTGGTGTGAAAGGGACAGATCAGCTGAGTGGTTGTTGTCTCCCTCTAGCATCTAGCGGGAAATGAGTGCCAATCTGCAGTGCACACAGATTATTGCGTTCCTGTGAGCCCGCTTCTCCTTCTCTTGTCCCAGAGAGCTCCTTTTGCTGTTTTCTTTCCTCCATCTTCATCCAAGGGAACTGACTGTCCTCTTGCTTGCCCTGTGAGCGTAAATAATCGTGTCACTGCCGCCATCCCACCAGCATCTCTCTGGGACAAAAGAATAGCGGCAGCACAGTGGAAGTTGGTTTTTCGCTACATTGTCAGAATATTTCAACAACACTTCTTAATTTCCACACAAATTGAAAGTGTAGTGAAGCAACCATAAATTCAAAAGTACCACACAAGGTTCAGAGGAAACTAGGTGTTTCCTCACCTAGGAAGACGGGCAAAGTTGTGTTTGAGTCCCTGTTTAGGTTGGAAAGGCTGATATCTGTGTACACCACTATACTGTGTCCTATCTCGTGTTCCTTATTGTGCTTCTAAATGGGAAATATAAATGGTTAATCCCACTCTTGGTCATTTCTGCAACCCAGATGGTGTCATCATGCTCCTGGCCTCCACCTGAATGTTTACCTCTTGGGTGTCTTGTACAGTACGTGTATATGCGCCTAGGCTTACATCCGTACAATATGTCGTTTTGTATCAGTTCTGTAATTGAGAAGAATCCACAATTTTGTGACTTTTCTAATTAAATGGCCAATTCAACAGGGCGAAATAAACATGTGAAACTTATCTGGATGTGTTTTCCAGCTGTTCTTCTCTCCCCCCCAACAGTCATATCCTATACATTCAGGAGGCTGAGTGGGTGATCTACTAATAAGAGGGTTGGTGGTTTGATCCCTGTGCTCCAGATATATCCATTGGTTTGAGTATATGATTTTAAAACAAAATTAATTAATAAAAAGAACTTAAAGTGCATAGAATAATGTGTGAGTGTGGCTTGTAGTGTAAAGTGCTTTGATTGGTAAGTAAGAGTGGAAAAGTGCTGTGTAAATACTATTTACATTGTATACGTTCTTATTTGCACCATGACAAAGGTTGAAAGAAAAACTGTCTGACTGGATAAAATCACAAAGAAGATGGTCGAGGAAAGATTACAGGTCATTTTGTGTAATATCAACATAATTTGAAAAAATGTTCCCATAAAATTTTTTATATACTATAATTATATTTAATATGTTTAATGAACGCATGCAAAATTTTACTTCATTCTATTACAAAACTGATAAAACAATAGACAAAGGAATCATGGCTTGAAGGCAACCCTGGTATCACAGTGTGACCAAAATCCTATCCCACATGGTGATATGATCCTTGAGTTATTTATGAGAAAACAGACAAAACATTCAGGATGCCAGTGCTTGTTTCAGTTACTCTACCTTGTAGATATTAAAATTAGCTGCAGTTTTTAACAGAGTGTAAATGTGTTTTTCATGAATCAAAAGTTCATGTAGCTTAACAAGTTGAGGGCTCAGAAATGCTGGAAGATTTCGACTCTCTCCACTTATGTACTTTGAGGGCATGTAACTGAAAATTTTGATAGTATGAAGGACAGTTTTGCATGGATTCATTTTATATAGTCAAGTTTTTCACTTTTACTAAGGTGTTCCATTGGAAAAACCCTGTTTCTCTCTACCACTGTGTGACTGAGGGGGGCTTCTCTCTGTGATCCTCTGTAAAAGAACATATCACCTTGCTGCAAGTTTGCCAATCACCTGTTCAGTGGATAAGATAATCTGATCTGTAGGTATACTCAGAAGAAACACCAGTTTGACTCATGCAAAACTCTGCTTACCATTAATTTGACATTAGAGCGTATTTTTTGATAAAAGAGGGAGATGAATTTTCTGCTGTTTTAATGAGGAGTCAGTTGAGGAAGAAGCTTTATTGAGCTTAATATTGGCCTGTTGGGGAATATAGGATCAGATTATATAAAATGTCTTAACCAAAGAAATGCCTTTGTGGTATTTTGTATTTGGTGTGGGATGCTTTGAATTACATGAGATTAACATGTCAGCAGTAAGTCTTGGTACCCTTGAATACCACTCACTGAAAAGCTTTCCAGGGCACCAGGAGGGAAAGGCTTTATTTTGGATTAGAGCTGATGAAAACATTTAGTAATATCGCACCAAATCTTAAGTGTGCTACAGACAATAAAATTATGTTTAACCTCTAGCTGAAGTCCACCTACATCAGTTGAAATAAGGGCAACACTAGATTTCCATAGGGAGCTCCTCTGAATGTAAATATTTGAGCCAGCCTGATTTTATAAAAGTGTGGTAAGCCCACATTTAATACAGGAAGTCAGGAAAGGCCTAACCTCTCCCATCTATTGGCAGATGTAAATTCTTTCTTTAATCTACCTTTCTTTCTTTATGAACTCTATTACTGAAACCATAAGTTGGCTAGAAATACTTTAATTTCTTTTACACAAAATTCCTTCATGAATATACTGAGTGCAAAGAGAAGACTGCAAAACAAAGTGCAGCAATTCTCCACCCGGCCTCCAGATGTTTTATTGTTTCAGCGTATATCAGTCGCACATTTCATAGGAGTAGGAGACAGTTTA